>NPFG01000540.1:0-23150 GCA_002288965.1 Xylaria sp. MSU_SB201401
GTAAATCTAACCCAAAGTAATTATAAAAATAGTTAGGGCCTTTAAAAAGAGACTTTAGCGACTTTTTTATATACTAAAATTATTAGCTTTAATTTCGCAAAGGGTAATAATATAGGCTTTAGAAAGCTTTTATTTGCCTTAGCCTTTAAATTAAGGTTAATTTAATTAGAAAAAAAAAATTGTTACGTTTTTAGGTTCCCAGCCTAAAATCCCCTAATAGGGATATTAGCTAGTTATATCATATTTATATTTATATATAAACTCCTAGGTCTAGCTATTATAGGCTATAGGGGTCTGTCTTATTCTTTAGTTATTAACTTCTCTATTTTATTTCGTGCTTATTTCGACCCCTTTTTATTAGTGCACCTAGCCTATCTCGTCTCTATTTATAACAAATAGTATTTTATAATAAAAAATTTATTTATAAGGTATTTACCTACCACTTTTAATAACTTTACTAGTTTTATAGCTATAAATTAATAATTAGTATATTTAAATTCCTTATTTAATAAGCTTTTTAAATGTGATTTTTAGTTACAGATTGTGGCCTAGCACATGGGTACATACCACACATGTGGCTAGACTATACGGCTAAGCTAAACTGGTTACCCTGCCACCCTGACAGCTGTCGCCACCTGGCACACAATCCGTACATACACATATTACCCTGGCTCACAACCCACACTTGTAAATAGTTCCTTTTCCTTCCTTATGCTTAGATTTCAATACAATTCCAGCTATCTTCTAAAGCCTTGCCTTCTCGTAAAGCCTTCGTATGACATTTTTTGAATTTTTTTTAAAAAAAATTATTTAGCTTAACGCATCTCCTAATTAACCTAGCCACCTAATTGAGTTAGCCACTCCCCGGTCTTATACTATTTTTAATAACTTAATATATAAATAACTTTACAGATATTATAGTTATAATAAAATAATTAGAATTATTAAAATTGTAACTAAATAAAGAATTTAGTGGTATTTTTATTTATTTTATAACTATTTTATTAAGCGAGTTATTAAGCAATAGGCTAAAGAGGCGTTAAATAGGGATTATTTTAGTGCTTATTTTAGCGTATTGCTTAATAACTTGTATAATAAAATAGTTAAAAATATAAGGCTTATATATTTAAATTCCTTATTAAGTTATAAATCTAATAATATAATTTATTATTTTATAGTTATAATATTTGTAAAGTTATTTAAAAGTCACGTGAGAAAGTGCAGGGGAGAATTTATATGGGGGCTGAGGGGGTGGCTAACTCAATCAGGTGGCCCGGTCTTATAAGAGATGCGTTATATTTTTTTCTATTTTTTATAAAATAATAGAGAAAAATCCATTTTTAATATAGGTCAGCTTCCATTTATAGCTGTAATACCCACTTTTATAATAAGGGTTACCTTAAATAGGCTAAAGTGGCCCGTGAGGGTATGGCCCGGGGCCCATACGGTTTGCCTAACTGCCTGGAAGGCGAGATGAAATGCCAAAGAAACATTCCAGTTGGCTATCCCTTGCCAAATTATTCACTTTATGTGCTAGACGAGATGATGAAACCAGTACCTGTCGGCATACAAGGAGAGGTTTATATCGGCGGATCTGGTGTGGCCAAGGGCTACCTGAACGATGAGAAGCTTACAGCAGAACGGTTCGTTCCAAACATTTTTGCTTCAAGAGGAGAGTTAGATTGTGATTGGGACACGTTACAGCGAACAGGGGACTTGGATCGATGGACTTCTAGCGGCTCTTTGCTCATAGAAGGACGCGTTGCTAGTGATACTCAGGTCAAAGTTCGGGGGTTGAGAATCGATTTATGCGAGGTCGAAGCAGCCATTATCGCAGCCTCCGCCAGCGCCCTTAGCCAAGCGATAGTGTCCACTCGCGGAGAGCCGCTGCAAGACGGTCTCTTTCTCGTGGTACATATTGTATTCCTTCCAGAATACCCACCCGACCAGCGCGTCCGTGTGATGGAAATATTGCCATCGCAGCTTGACCTTCCATATTATATGATACCCGCTAGCTTTATCCAGGTCGACGCTTTGCCATACACGAACTCTCATAAAATCGACCGAATCGCCATCAGTAATCTACCTCTAACTCAAAGACCAGAGTTACGCACAATCGGGTTGACAGGGACGGCGGCGCGCGTGGTAGAATTGTGGAACGAGCTCATCCCAGCGCACGCTGTTAACAATGGATCGACGATTGGCCCCCATGTTGACTTCTTTCACATCGGCGGGACGTCACTTCTTCTTCTAAAGCTGCGAACACGTATATATGCCTACTTTGGTGTCGAAATCAGGTTGGCTGATTTATTCAACAATAGCACAGTCAAGGGTATGGCGGTTCTTATTGGCCAAAAGAATGGAAGAGAATCTCCGGTCAATGAAGCGATCGATTGGGAGGCCGAAACAAGGCCACTAGGAACTATTCCCCCTGCGCCAACACTCCATTTTCCAGACATCCAAATTCCCCCCAAGGTAATCGTTCTTACGGCTGCCACGGGCTACCTTGGTAGGGCTCTCCTACACGCTTTCATCGAGGAAGCACATATCGAGAAAATTCATTGCGTCGGCATACGAAAAATAGAGGACCATCGCCACACATTAAGTTTTAAAAAGGCAGTTCTGCACGAAGGCAACCTCAACCAATCCTACTTAGGCCTTGACGAATGCGTTGCGCGCGAAATCTTCGCCTCGGCCGACTTGGTGATTCATAATGGTACTGACGTATCGTATCTGAAATCCTACGATACGCTTCGATTATCTAATGTGCGGTCTACCAGCCAGCTTGCCACTCTGTGCTTACCCCGCCGCATCCCCTTCCATTTCATCTCAAGTGCCGGAGTATGCAGCTTTGCGGCGGGCTCAGGGCGTGGTTCGATCGGCCCTCAGTCATTAATTGCATACCCCCCGCCAATCCAGTGCGCGCCGGGTTATTTGTCAAGTAAGTGGGCAAGTGAAGTGCTTCTGGAAAGACTCGTCAGGGCCTGTGCTCCCGGGTGGAGAGTATGGATCCATCGGCCATCGAACATCGCTCGCATCGATGAACCGCAGCTTGACCTGGTGTATAACCTGAGCCATTACTGCCGCATGATGAAGGCAGTCCCAGACACCCGAGGGAAATTCAATGGGTCCCTCGACTCAGTCTCTCTCAATAGTGTAGTACAAGCTATCAGGGATGTGGTGATGAATGGTGTCGTAGTCGAACGCGATGACGGCGCCAATCCGGAAGAGAAATTCGCGAGTAATGATACGAAGGAACACAGTCAGCAAATAGACGTGAATTTTGTGCATCATCTAGGCGGAAAATTACTGAGGTTAGATGACCTTCGGACATGGGCTACGGAAGACGATGAGAATATAGTGGTGCTCCCTTTAAAGGAGTGGGTAGCTCGCGCGGAAGCCCTGAGTATGCACCCGGCGGTCGCGGCTATGTTGGCGGTTTTTGGCACCGAAACTGTAATGAACTTTCCTGCTCTCTTAAGGGATCAGCCGTCGGGGGGCTGACCGCACTGACACTCCGTAGCCAGGCAGGTTTACTGTTCTGCTCAAGTAGCAGCTCATCGATCAGCTCACACGAATGTGAAGCCCATCAGCCTGTTCATTTCATAATTTGTAACGCACGTCTGGTGCGTTGAGGAAAGACTCCTGACTCCAATCGCCTATCATTATCAAACAAAAAGCTTATTGGCTATGAGCTACGCCACAAGTATGCTGACTTCTACGATTCGGAAAGTAAAGGGGTAGACTCTCCAGGCTACTAACCTACGGTAGCTGGACTCAGCCGCATATTTGTCTCGATACTGCTTTATATCTATCGGAGTTGACAATCTTAGGGCATTTAAGAAACTCTTTACAAATCACACCTCGGGGACACCATGTCGTTGAGGCAAGTCTTTGAGCATAGATAGACCGTATTTACAAGCCATTATACTATCTAATCGAGCGAGTGCCTAATTTTATGAGTGCGGACTCAAGCCGGCGATTTAACCTGGTCGCTTCCGATAGTATTAGCCTCACTTCATACCGAACCTTGTACAATTTTCTGTTCTCGTGCACTAGAATTAGATGATCAGACGCATCATAGCTGAGTCTCGGGGACTTCGCCCGCAAGCCGGCAAATAGCCAAATAACAAAACGAATTCATCTATCCTTCTTTTCCATCAACCACTCTCTCTCATATTCCTTTCCAGCATCTTCGACCCCTTATATCTTCCAGTAGTCATCGGCCTTACACCTAAGCTGGTTATGAGTGAGTTTAGTGACCTGTAAAGAAATCTTTACGCCGCATAATTCCTGGTTGGCATTCAGTTGGTCGACAGTTTCAACGAGCTTGTTGATAACCCAAATCACTCTCCACGGGTGCGACAGTCACGGCGAAATGTAAGCTTGTCGAGCCATTGCATCTTCTGATCTTGATAGAAACACTTTTCATCGTAGTGTTGTAGGAACAAGTTGAATGTGCCTTCAAGAAAGTTCCAGATCCACTGAAACTCCTCGCCGTTTCTTGCCTTCTCCTCACTCTCCGCAGAGCGTATCATCACATCCAGCTCAAGATACCACCACTTGCGAGGACTCCTCCCAAATTCAGTCGATATCCAGTCATGAGTGAAATTGACAAACTGGTAGCCACCTTTGGATATATGCCAGCCTGTGCAATTGGTTACAATGATGTCAATTAATGCTGTTCCGACTTTTCTGCGGCGGAACTCAGGTCTCACAATGACTAACAACTTGCCACCACGTCTGGAAAGTGTGTCGTAGGATCCTGCAATGCCTCGGCTTACCGCGGTGACGAGAGAAAACCCTATGACTCGCTGGGGAGTTGTGCTTATGGTCCCATACCAGCCTTCAACGGCCACTATGAAGGGCATCTTTTCAGCGAGACTTTGATCATAGATTCTTCGAAAGCAGTTCTCTCCAACCAGTTTCGTATCCATGACAGTGTGTCCATCTACTATCTCTTGGTTATAGATAGCTGTAATGGCCGCCATGTCTGATTCGGTCGCAGGACGAAGATGACATGGGGTCTGAACCTCGTTAGGATTAGGAAGTGGCTCGGCCACGTTTTCCTGCTCCGCTACCGCCGTCGCCGCCTTAGCGGCAGCTCTTGCTTGCTTCTCCGCCTTTCTCTGTGCTTTCTTCTGAGGATCTTTGCGTTCCATTTCAGCCATGTACTGTCTCATCGCAAAGGCGGACGTCATTTCCAGCTGGTCACGCGACATCAGTTCATCTATGAAGTGGCATTAGTACCATCGTGAAACAATACGTCTTGTAATGCAACACTGAACTTACGCTTCTTAGTCTTAAGGTACTCCACGGGCTCCATAAGTACACCTTCGTATGTATCCACGTCGCAATCTTCGTGCGTGCCGTTGCCCTGGGAGAGAAAACTTGCCACCACAGAATGAGCGCCCTGTCTCCAGGTATCAATAAAGTCCGAGACGTAGCGAGGAACAGTCTTTTCTCCTTCTGTAGATATTGAAGCCGTGTCTGAGGATGGTTTTCGAGACCAAGGATCCCGGTCCTGGGATTGCCTTCCGCTGCTGTGATTGACTTTGTGTATGATACCTGTTTCAGTTGGCCAGTTTGCTCGTGGATCAACAACGGCAGCCCTAGAGGATACACTATACTTCTCAGTACCGCGAGTCTCTTCCCCAGAAGCCTGTGCTAGTGTATCAATTGTAGAACGATTGTCACCATGATTTGCGGTTTGGCTACTGGCAGGACCTGGGTAGTCCCATCCAGTAGGCTCAGTTTCGTCAGGTTTTTTGTATTCCTCGGGAGCGGAGACACGGGCGTTGCTTGATTGTCCAGTGGAAACATTGGACTCGAGCTTTGTAGTTGTTGCCTCATTCGCGATCGATTTGCCGTATTTCTCGTCTGACTTCCAGAACACGTAATTATCCGTAACTTTTTCTGCAGGATTTACCGCCCGCTTTTTAACTACCGATTGCTCTTCATGCCAGCCAGACGCTGATGAGGCACCCGGAGGCTGTCCGAGGCTGTGTCGCGGTGAGCTGGTGTAGCTTGGGTTGGCCCAGCGGCTCTTCGCCAATCCGTTATTGATTTTTGAAGGCGTACCTATAACGCTGGCTTTTCGAAGGGACTCATGTTGCTGACCTTGTTGGGTAGGTGCTAGATCCTGCCGCTGAGGGAAATCAGTATTCAACTGGAGCTGCAATGACTTGGACTGGATATCTAAGGTTGATGTTCCACTGGAATACACATCCAGCTGCTTGCTGTGTTCCCTCGGTACATTTCTGTCTAGCGTAACATCAGTGCTCAGTAAGGCATCGAGGGGGCCCTGTACGGGATTTTGACTGAAGGCGACAAATTCACTTCCATCGCCATTAATACCAGAACTTGTTCTTTTCGGACCGTGGGCGAGCCGCATCCTTTGGTGTGGCAATAAGACACTAGAGTCCCGGTGCCCTAGCTTCTTGTCAAGTGACTGTCGATTCATATCCTCCACATATTTGCGAAATTTCATAGTGTCCATTATTCTTCGGAGTCTTTAGCTAGACTCTTCCAAAAGGTTTTATAGCTTGATGTTCAACCGAGAATAAACTGCTCAGGACCAAACATATGCATCGTCATCTCCTAGAGACGACAGTAGACTGATTTGAAAAGAAAATGTTCCGAGCATACAGTTGCGATAATAAGGGTGCTATCTCCGCCGATCCCTAACTCGTAACTCTACGCTTTGTTAACAAGAAAGTCGACTCGATGCCTACATTTATCAATGTTGGCAAATTCGACACGACGTATCTGATTCCAGATGCGAAATAAGACGGTATTAGCTAGAGCTTGGCCGCTGGTATAGAGTCACGGCGGGTACCACGTCGTATATAATAGCTAAGAGATTGGGGCTGATGTCAGCAACAGAGGTTCGACAAGAAAAAGACTTTGCAATATGAAAAATATACGAAAGGGTATCATGACACTAAGTCTAAACCTACTTGTGAGCGAAAATTTGACAGATGGCCTATCACCAGTGGCAGGCGGAAAAGGATTGTGTGCCCTGCTTGTTGATGAGCCATGGCTTCCCTTCTAGACGTGGAAGGGAAGAATTACCTGTATGGGCAGAGTGGTCAAACTCAAAGGATGTCACTTACTGAAGGTAGTCGCAAATGCAACGAGGCGGAGATCCCGTCACAGTAAGTGGAAAGATGGTAATAACTTCCGATAATGCCCTCGAAAACACCGCAAAGAAGGAGGGGTGTCGAGACGGTGGTATGAAATCACAGTTTGTGACACAGAAGAGTCTCAGAAGCAGTACGACTGTGGGACAGTAGAACCCGTGGCTGGGAAGGAAGAGGAGTGATGTCGATTGGTCGAGATGGTACGATTTAGGTGACTTAGGCAAGATTAGATGAAAATAGATAAGTAATTGCAAGGCGCCACTTGTTCTGGAAGTAGTGGTAAAGGAAGCTGCCATGTGTGAGAAGTAGGTAGATGGAAGGTAGATACCTAAGTGCCTAGGGTAGGTAGTCAGAAGTCGATGGTGTTTGTGGAAACCACGTACAGTCAACAGTCCACAGAAATGTCAATAGAAACCACGACCTCAAACTGAGCAATTAAATGGTACCTAGGTACCCGAGGTATCTTCTCAGAGCCCCTCCTGACTACTTAGGTAGGTACCTACTAATACATACGGTGCCTCCGTTACCTCAGCATCAACCCCAGCCTCCAGGTCTCGGAGTGTCCAAAAGCACTTGCTACCTTACATACCCTACTAGGTACCTATATGTCTGCCTGAGAAGGCATTTGCTACCCTAGGTACCTAGGTAAGTAGGTAGTACGAAGCACGCGGGGGTGAAGACACCCTAGGTATTGTCACATGTACTGAGTGCTCTATGCCCTGTTTTAGTTGCGTGAATTAGAATGCATCCCTTTTGTGTCTCTTGCATCTTGTTGCCTGATACATAGAATCAGGGTCAAATTGTCCTGAAAATATAGGAACGGTTGCCATTCCATTTCATATGACTATTCACCTAGCTTGGAGAAGAGTTGAGGTTTCGAAAAGGCATAACAGAGACAGACTTTGATTGGAATCACCAGAAAACTCATCCTGGTTCAACAGCTCATGAAAGAGATAATTGGATTCTGCCTATCTGTGACTCGTTCTACGACATAAAAGAGCTCAAAGAAGACTACATTGTTGTCTTTATTAACTCGCAGTTGTCGCCGAGATTCGCGGGCTCTGTTGTTGTTATGCACAACTTGCTGCTCCACGGAGGTCTCATGCTACTGTTGTCCCTAAGAACAGTCACGGTTCAGTAACAAAGACATCGCGAACCCTGGCCAGGGCAACAGCTTCACGTCCAGCATCGTGTAAATGGCTGCCTGAAAATGCATTTATTTATACGGCCCACACACCCCATAACTCTCTTCTCTCTTTGCACTCCTTTTCCTCAACTCCCCTGGCCCATCCGTGTCAACCACATCTTGTCAGCATTACATTGCAACCTCATTTCCTATCAACAGCTCAATACCTGAGCGCCAGTGAAAGACACATGCAGTCGCCCAAACGACATTCACATTCTTCTTTGCTACGCGCACAAGTCTCCGCCGCGCCTCATACCACCGCCTCATCCTTTTCTGACTTTCCCCCACTCACTTCTCTGACCAACATGGACCCAATCAGTGTTATAGGGCTCCTTGTAGAGCTATGTGAGACGGTCGAAAAGGCCGTTCGTGCTTACAACTACATCTGCTTATTTCGTGAGGCGCCGGAGGACATGCGCAGGGCAAAAGTCGACATTGATAATCATCTGTCGCTTCTATACAGTGTACGCGGCTTGGTGCAAGAGAACAGACAATATGCTTCCCAGTTCGCTATTCTAGCCGGACCTAATGGAGCGCTGGAACTAGCAAATCGCGCTATCATTGACCTCCTACGTCTCGTTGGTGGGGATGCGTCCAACAACAATCCATTGGATGGTGTACGCAGGGTGATTGGAAGTATCAGAAGGATTAGCTTAACTGAAATGAACTGGACCCTAAAGAGAGACGAGATCAAGGAAGCCCTTCAGCGACTAGAGGCCCAGAAAACCCTCATTGCGGCAACGCTCTCTGCCGCATTGGTGTAAGTCTTACAGTTGGCAGGGTCGTCGGTTGAAGAATAGGCTAATTGGACATTTAGGACCGTTGTTACTGACGGTATCAACGAAATCAGAAACAGACTCTCGGGTAGGATACATACATGGCTGCGAGTTGAATCTGGCTAATAGTATTCAAGATCTTGACAGGAAACGAATCATAAATCACTGTTTACCACCAATTCCTGCTATGCCAGAAATGCACAGCGACAGAATGAGACAGCAAGAACCCGAGACATGTACCTGGGTGTTGCGCGAAGAGTACTTCCGAGTTTGGCTCGATACCGTTGCTGGGTCACGCTGTCGGTTTCTCTGTATTCATGGTATTCCTGGAGCTGGCAAGACAGTCTTGGCGTCATCTATCATCGAGAAAGTCGCTATGAAATGCAGGTCTCGTGGATATTCCTACTACTACTGTTTATACAGCCGAAACCAGGACGAGACGATGCCCTTCCTGAAGTGGGTGCTGCGCATGCTTTGCAGGCAGGCACAGAATATGGTGCCAAGGATCCTCGAGGATGCATATGAAAATGAAGCAGCACCTTCCGTGGACGATCTCCTCCAGTGCTTAGAAGAAGTGTCTCAGCAGTACGAAAACGGCGTGTATATCATTGTCGATGCGGCCGATGAGAGCATACCAAGAGACAACCTCGTCAAGGTTCTGTCTTGTATTGGAACCAATCAGCGATTTCAGAAAGTGTCTTTGCTGATGACAAGCCGTGAAGAAAATGAAATTATGGAACCGATACGACAGCTAGGTGGAGCTTGTGCTCTCATCTCTATGTCTAACAAGAACGTTCGCGAAGACCTCAGGCGCTATGTTCACAAGCGACTAATCAATATTCCTGAGTTTGGCAATCTGGAGAATGCCAAGTTCCTTGAGGAAGTAGAGAGAACCCTGACTCTGAAAGCTAATGGGATGTAAGTCTTCAAAAATGTTCCAAGTCCCCTGAGCTGATTTAACCATCATTTCTAGGTTTCGTTGGGCTGTCTGCCAATTGGATGTGCTCAGACGAATCAGAGGCCAGGAAAGCATTCGCAAAGCACTCGAGACGCTACCGCGCGACATCTTCGAGACATACGAACGCATTCTCGTTGAGATTCTGCAAGAACAAAAGGAGTTTGTGAGAACAGCCTTAGCATTGATCTGCAGTGACACAGTAGATACTGCTGAGGACCTCGTGAGTGCCTGTCGTTACAGTGTCCCTTTTGGCGAGATCAACGCGTACAACGTACGTACATTGAAGTCAATCTGTGGCTCGTTAATTTCCATCTCGCGAATGGACAAGGCGCCGTACACGGCTTTCACTCGCAGCAATGAGGAACCCCAAAGATTCCACCGGTGCAGTCTAGCCCACTACACAGTAAAGGAGTACCTTTTCTCCCCGGATATCGCCAACGGAGAAGCTAGATTCTTCGCCTTATCTGACCAGATCGTAGGGAATATCGACCTTAAAGTCATCTTCACTGGTCTTAGTCATTTTGAGAGAGCCCAAGGGCCCCGCGGAAGGCTTTTCCTGATGTCTCGATATGAGGAATACTGCTTGAGGATGACGCAGGAAGCTCTGAAGTCTCGCTGTGCCGACATCATCCATAATGAAGATCTCAGAAGTAGGTTACTCGGGATATGCTTCTGTCAGTATGCCATTTCCGAAGAGTATGTTACTGATTTCTTCTGAATAGGGCTTGTATGGGAGTCGCTAAACCCGAAATCACCACACTTTCCATATCTGGAGATGCGTGGAACCATAAATATTGTTAGGAGCGAGTTTCCGACTTGGTCCAGCCTTTGGCAATGGGAGATAACCCCGAAGCATCCATCCACCGGCATACTCATGAACATAGCTACGTTGCAATGGAGAGACCTCGCAAGAAGTTACTTGGAAAGTCCAGCTTTCCAGGGCTTGACACGGAAGGACAAGAATGGAACCTGGAATGAAAAGTTCAAGGTAAGAAACAAACCAACCAGAACACTCCTGGGATACTGTCTTCGCGAGAAACAATTCGACTTCCTTCGTATCTTTGTTGAGTATGGAAGAGCATCCTTCGAGCATGAGCCCGAGGCGCTGTATACGGCAATGTATGTTCTTCGGCAAGAAAACAGGTCACTAGACAAATTGGAGTTTCTTCTAAAAAACGGTGCCGATCCTAATCCTAACCCGACACCTATAATCGATGAAGAAGAACTTGAAGGGGACGAATTTGCCTATACCCCCTTGCAGCTAGCTGTATACATGCTTGATTATGAATGGATTGAGTTGCTCCTCGAAGAAGGCGCTGATGTCAATGCAACTGGAGCAGGCAACATAGTCCCTTCTATTTCTAGAGAATCTGGCTTTGAGCCAAAGGCCTGGGAAGATATCAGTCAGCGCACATGTCTGGATATCTGTACTTATGCTCAGCCCCCCTGGATCAATGATCGAGCTGATCAAGTCAGCATCAGAAACAACATCAAAGAACTACTCAAGCGGCACGGAGCTGAAGAAATTGACGAAGACATAGAGATGCATGACGACTCGGGTACTCAAGATGGCAACGCCGCGCGTCCTGTGCGTGTGGATGTCGACTTGACTGGTACGCTCTGATACCTTACTAAGTGAGTAGGAAGACTGCCGGAAGAACGGCGCACGTTGGGAACCTTGACGAGAATGCGAGCTGGCATCTGATATTTGGATCACTGAGATCTACCAGCTGTGGTTCGACTACCCTGCACCCCCAAACCCAATCAACCAACACTCAACACCCAACAGTCCAGAAAAAAAGAAGAAAAAAAACATCGTTGGGCCATGTGAAGCAATTGGAGCCACGAGAGTTGAGGCCGTATTGATGTCTGGTAGCTAGTACTTGGAATCTAGTATTAGAGATAGAGGCATCTATGAGCTGGATATCATCAATTAAGATGACACCAAGGCCACAAGTAGATAGATTACTAGGAATGAATGGATCTACCTTTTGCACGAAATTTCTTACTTCCGAGTACTCCTAGTCAACTCAAGACTATGATATTGACTGTTCTGAAGTCGATGGCTAAACAATTTGTACAAAATCGGCATTTCTTTATAAGCAGACCAGCTATCTGCTCAATGAGAGCAATGACTGAACACCCAACGAACATACTTGAGTAGTCGTGACACCACAAATTAATCTAGCAATGTCAGATTGAACAAGGTTTTATAAGCTGTGTTCTGCCTATATATGTATTTTATCTACCACATGACTGACTTGCTTGCTTAATTTAGTGAATGAAAAGGCGTAAGATAGGAAGAACATTGCTTCCAGAAACCACAGCAAACAACTAAGCAGCAGTGCCCCTGGAAGAGAAAGAGCAGCATATTGTGCTCAAATTAAGGACCGCAATGTTCATATTTCTGTACTAGGTAACAATACAGACTTACCTTACCAAGGAGACTCTGGAATTGGTGTCTTCTGCCCTGCATACAAGTACATATTCGTGAGAGTCAGATGTTCACCAGTATCTAATTACGGAGCAGGATAATCCGTTCAGCCCTGACTAGTGCTAGTAGGGCTCTCATTCAATGAATACGAAGCAAACACCTGGTGCCTGGAGCCAGGGACGATTCTCAGCATTGATGAATGGCAGCATGCCCATCAGCTTCGTCCTGAGGTCCCCATTATCCAAGGAACCAAGATAATCCGGTTGTTCTATTGATGACTAGCAAACATGGGCAATAAAAACAAGAAGGCTGGTGTGATATCCTTAAGCGAGTTCATCAACACAGAAAGAAATTCCGCATCAAGCTCCTTCTCCCCACCCTTTCTCCTTTCTTCATCCCTGACTGCAGTCTCCCTCACCCAGATCACGCAGCGACCACCAAATTTTCCGAAGCACACACCTTCAAAGCACAATTCCACCTTTACAATACATTTAACCACTTCTCTCCTTTCACAATGCGCGTTGCAAACGCCCTTGCAGCCATGACTGCCGCCCTCGTCAGCGCTACACCCACCGTGCGCAGCGTCCCAGCACCCCCAGCCACCAACACCACCGCGGCAAACAACACCACTGTGTACTCCTTTTCCGACAGCTGCAACGAGTACAAAGTGCACCAGATCAACGAGGATGTCTGGCTTATGGCATCCTGCCGTAACAACACGGGGGACTGGCCATACTCGCAGATCAACCTCAATCAGTAAGTTCAAGTGCAATTCCGAGTCCAAGAACACCACATAGCCCCATGCACTCACACACCACCTTTCATCCCATGACACTGCCCCCGTATTGCATCTCACACCCCTTGCACGTAAGGCCCTATTGTAGTATATGTCTAACTAAATCTTCTTTCCACCCTCTAGCTGTATCGCCAACAACAAGGGCGTGATGGTGGCCCGAGCAGACGGCTACTTTGGCCGGACCTGCGACCGCACCCTCATGCACGGGGCCCGACCCGTTCTCTACGCCTTCTGCGACAATGGTCGCGAGCACATGGAGACGATCCTTGACCTCGGTACGTGACTACACCTCCTGGCAAAATTCACCTCGAACATGATATAACCGAAAAGGAGATAGCATAGTAGCAAACATTAACGGTATCACTTGCAATCAGGATATTTCGTCGACAACGATAATGGTCATCTGCACTGCTTTGGCTACTACGGTGACGCATGGTAATCGATAGAAGATTACCCAGCGCACCTCCCAAGATATCTTTACGCCGAGGGGTTCAGGGTTCAATCGTCGTGTCTCCTATGTGTAAGCACGGGTGGCTGTTGATATAAGGCCAATACTGTGGAAAACAGAGATAGAATGCTGTTTTACTGTTTGTCTCTTTGCCCCCGCTTGGAAAAAACGTACACTTTGAAAGACAGTCTTGTTTCGGTTGATGAATAGGATGTTGGAAGGTCCAACTACATAGAGCAGATCATCAAATTGAGTCAATTCCGAAAGTGAAATACTATCACTAACAAGTGAACGGAAACAAAAGGCTACTCGTCTGCTTGATATAAATTTCTTGTATTTCTCCTTGAAAGCAGGGTTCCAGCTATGTGTAGGTAATTCACGTGGGCCACTTATGAACGCCTTAAACTCCGACCCATGAATTGACAAGTGCGCCAGCCCACCTCATGAGCGTTTCTGGCCCATCTCTTCCATTCCTAGATCATCCCAATCATCACCCCATTCCCCGATCTTCGCCCCTATCCAAATTCCAGCAGCAGTTGCTATACTCGCAAGCAAGAACCAGCCTTCAAACCACCTATCTACAAAGCTGGGCTCGAGAGCACTTTCAAGTGCATCTCCTACAGCGCTGCTCACTTCCTTTGGCAGATTACTCCGGAGAAGTAATGCTGCAGAAATCACATAGATGGCACTGATTTGTCCAACCAGTAAAGCTAGGTTCGCCTGAGCTTGGTATAACAGTCCGGGAGTCCATTTCGCGAATAAATGAAACGTTTGTAGAACACTGTTCGCGCTTGCTGCTAAGATAACTCCAGATAACAAGAAAGAGATCTGTCTTGCCCAAGCGATCTGGTCTAGTTTGGGGTCCCAATGTTTGGCAAGGAGCCCGAGAAATCGATTGATTGGGTCCGCAGAGGAAAACGAAGCATTAGGATAGTAAAGGCGACGGAATGTTGTAAGAGTGGTAGCTAAGATTCGATATATGCAATAAATACTGAAAGCATAGGTCGGTATTAGAAGGAGTTTCCCTATGGCAGTTGATGCACGTTCGGAATCGGCTTGCCGAGAGCGCAGCGCATTGAGTGAAGATGCCAAGTTTGTCTCCATGGTTTCCAATCCGGAAATCTCGAGACGCAAGCTACGTATCTCCGCTGCATCTCCTCCACCACGAAAACTACCGATGAACTTGGTGACGAATCCTGATTTTTCAGAAGTTGATGCATCGTTCATTTTCCGTTGTAAGGTTTGTAAACGATGCTCTTAGTTAAAAGCATCTCATTAGTCGCATCCAGCCCCGCTTGCTTGCGAGCAATGTCGGAATCTGAAATGGGCTTCCGTGCGGCTTTGTTGCCAAAGGTCTGCCAGGGCGAGGATACAGAGGCAAAGCCAGACAAGAGTGCCATAAGGGAGATACCAATGACACCTATGCGCTCCAGACAAGCACGAGCTAGGGTATTCGGAGATGTGTCATATCGGTTCGTCACCACTTTGGTACTAATATGCATAACCTCATCCTTGACAGGAACTAAGTTTCCTAGGGACCAGAATACAAAAAGCCAAGCGGTAAAAAGACCGAATTGAAGAGCCCACGGAATCCGAGGTAAGCGGCCTCGGGCGGTCCGCTGAAAAGACCATCCCGACCCAGCAATGAGTGATTGGAGTTCCAGGAAAGGAATTAGAACAATAAGGAGGAAAAGGAGCGTAGGAACTGTGATACGCAGTGCAATGGCTCGCGCATGAGGGCTAACAAGCTCGGATATCTCACACAATATGAGCTCGGCGAGAACAGCGGCTAGCCCGATGGTGGTTGCAAACGCACCGGCTGCGACACGCCGGCGTAGTGATTTAGCACCATGCTCAGCATGGGCTTGCTGAAGGGCCAGCGGCGCATCGGAAGGAAGAAAGTGGTCAGCGCCGTCGCGCGAATTATGAATGCGGGCCAGCTGAGGGAAGATGTTGCGCAACACGACGGCGGCGACGAGAACAAACGTTAGAACGAAGGGAGTTAGCGATATCGTCGTCGACAGCACCGAGTGGGCAGCAGGGCCCGGTGCTGTGCAGAGACCATCGGCGCACTCTGCGACTCGCATTTGGGAGAGGTGTTAAGGCGATGGTCCTCGCACGAGTGAGCACCTATACCGAAAGCTGTCGGCGGGCAGAGTGGAGATTTCGCTTTGAGGAAGAGAGTACGTGTCGAGGAGGATGACGTGTCTTGTCTATCAATGTCGGTCTAGCGATACATCTGGAGAATCTCTGGCATATTTGCAGCAAATGCCGCAATGGCAGCACGAATAGGTGAAGAGACTGGACGGGAACGAGGACGAAGAACAAATATAATTGAAGACGATGTCGCGACACACTAATGATCACTGGTCTCGGAAGAGGATGACGACGACTGGCTGCAGATGAGACGAAGTGGGTTGGGACATCTCACTGGGCTGAGCTATGCAGGAACCGGCCCACTTGGCGGGACATCGTCATTTACCGGATCCAAATCGAAACACGGCGCTAAAACACCGCTAAGGAAGGGCCGCCCGGTTGCGATAAGCAGGAGATAAGGGATGCAGATTAGGTAAGTCGGATCTGAAGGTGCCTACCTAGATAGGTATCCGGGGGAGTCGGTCCTGTACCTAGGTACCTAGTTACCTAATATAGCACAGCCACAGATTTATATGCAGGGAGTAGGTATCCTACCATCCCACTGTGGCTGATCTCCAGGGATAGAGAGCGAGAGAGCTCCGAAAAAAAGTTGACGACCCGGCTGGTGAGCGCGCGCTATCGAGATCCAGATCCGTGCAATTTGGACGACGATTGCTGCTCGCCCTCCTCCCCCAGCCTCCTACGGAGAGAACCGTAGATTTTGAATTGCCCACAATGACGGTGTCTAGCAGAGGAGGCAGCGTTGCCGCCGCCTTATTGAAGAGTATGTGTGTGGTTATATCTGCTGATTTGCGGAACACCAACCGAGCAGAACATGACTGACAAGCATTGGCACCTTCAGGACAAGCAAACATGTGCGCCAATTGCAGGAATTTTCAATCACGTCCTTACTCTGCCGCGGCTGAGGCAGCAGCTATGGCTGAGGCTCATCACCTAAAACCTACCGAATCAAACCCACACCCACCCGTCACAACGTCCCGCCGAGCAGAGTACCGGATAAGGAGCGGTGTCATCCTTACGAGAGCGCCGTTAATAACTCGTGCACTCACTCCTTTCGAAAACGCCTTCTTTTTCTATCAAAAACGTCTAAACGAGCGATTAGTACTACCCTTCCGACATACCTTCTATTTCAAGAAGGACACCGCAGCAGATCTCGACTGGCGGATCAAATTCGAGGAGCGTGGAAGTATTGCGGCTAAAGAGCTAGGCCGGTACTATGCCCAAGGTCGCAATGCCTGGAACGACGAGTTACTAGTCGGCAGTACCTTAAGCAATGAGGAGCGCATACGCGAGATCCTGCTCAAGGATGCCGAGCTACGTGTGACCGAGGATGGTGAGGAGGCGCCCCCGGACGAAATCGTCCCAGTTGAGCGACCAATGGACAGGGTCACTGAGGCCGACAAGAAAAATGATATACGGCGGTTAGACCGTGCCTTGGACCGCACCCTATACTTGATCGTTCAACGAACAGATGGGTATTGGCAGTTTCCGACAGAGGACGTCCCCACGGACGAAAATCTACACGAGGTGAGCCAAAGGCGCTTTTCGACACAATGTAATAAGTTGAAGGCTAATCAGAGTACAGACTGCCGCGAGGGCCCTGGAACTGGCAGCCGGCGTCAACATGAATACATGGATGGTAGGACGGGTCCCCGTAGCCCACCTCGTCAGGCAACCCGAGTTCAACGAAGACACGTCACTGAAGCAACGCGGAGAAAAGACATTCTTCCACAAAGGCAGAATTATGGCTGGCCAGGCCGATCTGAAAGATAACAAGATGGGACTAAAAGACTTCAACTGGTTAACCAGAGATGAACTCAGAACTAAACTTGATAAGGGTTACTTCAACGCCGTCAGGAATATGATGGCAGACAGGTAGAAAGGGGGGCAGCGATGAGTGCACGGCGTAAAACCACAGTCTTAATGTGCTGCCTACTACCCATGTAATCTATGAACCAACCAGGCAAATGCCTAGCAGTGTATCTATGTATAATATCCTATCACTGTACTTATGACTATCACATATGGATAAAACATAGAAGCTGGGGAACACATGTTTGGGGGCCAAAGACAAATCTTGTTGCCCAAGATAGCTTACTGACGTCGATTCGATACTAGAGTCGGGAATATATAGCTTCTCACGACCAGATAACAGATTATGGGTACGTGAGTCCTTTGCATCTGTAAATTGTATGATGAGATGATAGAGTGTGTACCCCCATTCCATCATATACAGCTACCCTAAAGGTCATGAAATTTCCACCTAGCTTGTCACGCGTTGTTTTATTTAGTCCAAAAAGTTCTAAAATATCATTTAGCAGATAGAATACTTCTACCAATATGCGCACGGAGACGTGATCAGCTGCGAGCGTGCTATTGACCCCTGAAAATCGGGGCTCTATCATAGGAACCTGCAATGTACGCATCCCACGGAGATGCATAGGGGGGGCCATGGGTCTGATAGAAGGGCTGTCTTTCGTAATTCACCGGATAAGAGTGTAGCACTTAATGTATATAAACGACATGTACTTTGGGTTGGCGTTGTTTGGTTGGCGTCGGGATCGGTTCGGACTATATATATGATGACGTATTCGCCAGGTTCACTTTACATTGTCTTTGTCACGAAGAATTACTCGCATGTCTCATTGCGAGGCCCGTATGAAATATATTATATTTACGACGACGGTAAATGAACCACCTTAGAGATGCGTCGTTCTCACCATCATAAGTTGGTAGTGAGGGTAGTATTTGCGTTGCTAGGAACCTCGCTTTTCCTAGAGAAGTCTTTAAGATCTCGAAGTTCGAGGTAGTGTTTTGTACCGCCGAGCCGTTTCACAACGCAAGGCGCTGGGTAAAGAAGAGGCCACGATGCTAAATTTCTTTGATTATGCATTGAGTCGAAAGCTAGAAGAACAGAAGTGGGCAAAAGCCCGGCATAATCGCTGTATCGTAATCATGATTCCAACTGAACCCGCTACTGTAACTTCTTTTTTTGAGGCAAAAAATAAGGGAACGATCGAACACGCCTGGATACGCACGGGAATGATCTTAAACTCAACACGGAGGGCAATAGCTCCCACTGTGCTCCTCGGTTACCACCATAGTGTCCTTGAACTCTAAGACGCCCGCATCCCTGAGCAGGGTTTTATTCCCACATCTTCTCCAAATTGGAGATGACCATGGTGGAATGAGGTCATGTGCTTCTGATGGATGGGTTTCCACAGGCGTATCATCCTCATCCGATGTTGGTTCAAAGAAAGGAGTATCATCGCTGCGTAGAGACGCTGAGCTTTTCCCAGGACTAGCAAGGGACGATAGCTCAATCGAGCCGTCTTGTACCGGGGGGCTAAAACTATGTTAGGAACTTCTTAAGGATGCTCTGTACTCTGCGTGTTCGCCCATGGTCTTACCGAGATTCATCCGTTTGGAGACTGGGCGGATGTTCCGATTGAGATATCGGTAAGCGTTCCGAAGTGGCATCGTGACGAGTCTTGTACCAGAATGCTTTCAGCCCATACGTCTGTTTCAGAAACAGCCACAAGTCCAAATAACCTGTAAGGGGTCAGTATCCGGCGTTAAATACTTAGGCAACCTTCTCTGAATGGATATGAAGGTCTTACTTCGGAAGGCGGGAGAGAGATTCTGGCGCCCAGCGGTGTGGGCATAATAGTACACGTGGTAACGTGTTTTTATGACGGGGTTCCCCGTATTCCAATAGTGGTCTTCCAGATATCTCATCGTGCCCGCCATTGGCTGCAAGGTATCCTGCACAAATTTTGTATCGACCACTCGAGGGAAAAGCTGGCTGTTCACGCGCTGGAGTTAGTAATCACTGTAAAGAGCAATACTTCAACTCATATTTCGGGTGAATGCAGGAAACAAAAAGGTTGGAAACTTGTTGAAGGGGGGAGTGATGACTCCAAGGGACTAACTGTATGGCTATTTGGAATTCTTCGACAGCCTTGGGCAATTCACCAGCAAAAAGTTTGTATACTAAGGCGAGCGAATTAAAGATGTCGCTGTTCCACGCCTGAGTTAGTCTTTATCAGATAGAGCGAGAACCTTGTTCAAAGTTTGGGAGTATGCGGGAGCAAGAGGATCCGAAACCCGCCCAGAAGGGTTACCAACGACTTCAGGGTACTGACTATCTAACGAGAATGGGACGTTGGTCCCTAAGAATTTCCTCAACTTCTCTCATGTTAGTTCAGTAATCAGAATCTATTTTCAACTACTTCTCGGGCTAGGGGGATGTTTGATTCCAACTCACTTTCACATAGGCGCTTTTTGCTTATTCGGTTGTGACACCAAGCTGGGTCGATCTTGTTCGCGAATGGCACCTATAATGCCCAGGAGTAAGTATTACCCTTTAAGTTGAGGTCGAAAGGCTCGAGATGTTCTCAACGCTCCTGAAGCATGCTAGAAAAAGGTGACATCGGGGAATACGTACTCCAGCGAGAGCATCGATCAAATACCGGATACCTTGTCTCAAATAAGTACGCAAGGCGATCCCCCCCGATCTGTCTCTGACTTACCTACGCATCTATAGATACTGGACAATTTTTCCATAATTCGTAGATGCTCTGCATCCTAACAATGACCATGCCCGGTTAGTATCAGCATAACACACTGCTCGCTCACAAAAAGCTTAAGTGATAGACAAACCTCCCGACCTGGGTGTTCATCGTGAGCCTTCGCGAAAAGTATTTTTTGGAGACGGAATTCTTCTTCTTGGCTGAGATACGATTCCCCATTGTAGATTGCTGCTTCAAGTGGAAACTGGGTTTTGCGAAGTTTGTCACACCCCTTTACAGACATGCTAAAAGTGCGATGAAGAGCCCTTGATATATCGGCCTCGTCAGGTGGGAACATTGGCGAGATCGTGAATTGGAATGTTTCCGTATTGTATACACCTATGCGAAACTTAATGAAAATGCCATCGTATCGAATCGGGTGCTTGTACAAGTGTCTTCGTCAACCCTGCCAAAAGTGAAACCAATTTGGACAATATTGGTCCACTCAAAGACTGCTTTTTGCTGTTCGTATTTTGCTTGAGTTGTTTTAACAACGTGATCGAGACTGACGTCTGGGTGGCCACCCGTCCGAACATTAATTGACATCCAGCTTGACTTAACTGCAATCTCCAGAATTTTTGGAAACGAGACCCAGAAGGAGTCAGATGGAGTATCCATCTTGTAGCTTGTCCCGCAACACAGGTACACTTGATAACGTCAATGAATGTTGTTAAGTTCGTCAGCGGAACCAAAAAAGGGCTCGGAAGAGGCGAAGGTAATCAATACGGGAGGGATATCGATTCACTGAATGAAGGGGATGGATGCTGCGTACGGAGATAGATGGATGAACACGTCCAAAATAGAGTGTCAGTGAATTGTCGATTCGAATTTGCTCTGGCGAAGAAGCATGACTATCGCCGTGGCAGCTTCTTTCTGCTCCATGATGAATGTGAGAGCTTCCAGTCTGTGAATCAGCCGTCTGTGGCAATGGCAGCGACGATGGCTAGGTATGGTCAAGCTGTAGCTTACCATTTCTACGTACCTAGGTAAATTAGAATACCAAGGCAGGTGTTGACTAGCTTGCGACAATTTGAACGAGGCATTGGCATCATGAAATGCTTTTCCGCAAGTCTGCGAATCTACGTGTTATTCTGCTCGCCGTGCAAACCCACGACTTCTCTACAAGACGCCCAACAAAGTGCCTTGGAACATTGGACAGTCTCGGTTTTACCATGTCAAGCGGGTATGTATATTTGAGTATCGTCCCGCTGACCTTTCGTTATTAATTCCAAGGTTCCCTTTCGACATGTTTGATTTCATTAGAGCAACAACGTGACAGCAAAGGGTCTTGTAGGATCATATCGTCTAGAGATCTCTTCTGCGCTCTGGGAAATTCTTAAAATTTCATTCCGTATTAGTTGACATGAAGGAATATTGCTATATTAGGCGCAGGAGTTAGAATCGAACTGGTTACGGCTCATACCTGCCTAGGTAAGTAGTTACAAGTTGAGGCAGATGGTTGGCATCATCAATCTCAGAAAGACAAGTACAAGCACAAGGGGCCCTACGGTGGTCTATCCTCTTGAGGGCTGCGAGGGCTCCGTGGCCTGCCGAGATTTCGACAGCCAATTAAGGCCTCTTACCGTTATAGCTAACGCATCTCCCAATTGAGTTGGCCACCCCCCAAGCCCCCATATAAATTCTCCCCTGCACTTTCTCACGTGACTTTTAAATAACTTTACGAATATTATAGCTAGAAAATAATGAATTATACCATTAGATTTAACAACTTAATAAGGAATTTAAATATATTAAGCTTTATATTTTTACCTATCCCACCACGCAAGTTATTAAGTAATAACGCATTTCTTATATAAGCGGGCTACCTAATTAAATAGGCCACTTTCTAGACCTTTATATGCATATTTTAAAATAACTTAATAACCTTTTATATAATTAATATAAACTATTTAGAATTAGATTTGCTAGACGTTTTTATATTATTTTAATAGGTTTACGCGTTATAGCCGGGTTTGCTATAAGCTTTATAACGCTAGGCGTGCATTTTTTTCCTTTTTATATAATAATTACCCTAAGGGGATTTCTGATTTTTAAATATAATAACGTTTTTTATAGCTTATAAATCTTTTATCTTTTATATAATAAGTAATCTTTTATCTTATAATTAAGTTTTTTTTATATAGTAATATTTATTAAGCTTATAGTTTGCTTTTTAAAGGTTTATAACTTTTACTTTTAATAATAAAGGTAGGGAAGCTATTTTAGTATTATATAATCTTTTGCTTAAGGTATTAGAATAAGGAATTTGCTTTAGTTAGATTATTTAAAATAGTTAGATAATAATTAGCAAGTAAATAAAAGGATAAAGGTTTAACTTAGAGCATAATTAGATAATAATCTAGCTAGTTAATTATATAATTTAAGTTATATAGTAATAATTTTACTTTTTTAAAACCTTTTTATATGTTATTTAAAGTTATTACTTTATTAAATATATAAAAAAACGCGGTTAAAAAATCTTTTTTTATAATATAGATAATGTGCACCTGTATTAATCTTTTAATTTGTTTAATATATAACTATTTTAAAAGGCTAAAATATTTAATATTTAATAGCTAAAGCTGGTAGAAAAATGGGGGGGTATATAAAAGGTAATAATATTGTTTTTTTATAATATAATTTAAATATATATAAATAATAGCTTTTATAGTATTAAAGAGA
>NPFG01000541.1:0-22994 GCA_002288965.1 Xylaria sp. MSU_SB201401
ATTATCTATTTTTTTAATACTTATAACTATTTGCGCTTATATATATATAACCAGTATATTATTTGCTAACTAGTATACTAAGGTACTAATTAAAGCACTTCATTTATTAAGTTATAGCTATTTTTCTTTTTAATATTAGAAAAAGATTAGTATTATTAGCTAACGCATCTCCTACTTAATTCTGGCCACCCTATTTTACCCGATTTTATATGGGGTTTTGACTATATTAGGCTAAGGTGGCCCGTGAGGGTATGGCCCGTAGCCCCTGCATTTTACTTATCGAAGGGTATTTCCGCCAACCAACGACTAATCTTTGCCGGCAAGCAAGTCGAAGATAGACGCACCTTTCCGATTACAATATCCAGAAGGAATCCACTGGGCATATAGTGTTCTGCCTTCGTGATGGCATGCTGCGCCGGAACGACAGGATTACCTTGTGTATGTTTTTACTAGCGTCTGATCGCATCTAGGTCAAAAAAATGATGTTCAATATAGACGTTTGCAGAACAATACGTGATGGCACAGCCTGCGACATTACTCTCAAGGTAAACCAAACCGACAGAGACAGGGTCGTCAAAGAAATCAGGGCTTATAATTATATAGCTAGTTTATTTTTCTGATTTTTTTAGGCTGAGAAATTCTAGCTAAAAGTCTTACTATTATAATTTTATAATAGTATTAACTTTGCTAACTATTTTCTTAACTGAAAAAAATTAGAAAAGTAAACCGGCTATATAGCTAAAATCTTTAAACCTTTTTTTATATTATAGGGACATAGTTAAGCAAAAAAATTGTAAAAACCGTTAAAATAGTTATCATATAAAAAAGAAAAAGACATGCGCCTAACATTATAAGGCTTGCGAAAAACCTAGCTATAATATGCAAACTTGTTAAAATAATATAAAAATGTCTAGTAAATCAGATTCTAATTAGTTTAAATTAATTATACGTATTATTATTAAATTATTTACAAATGTGTATATAAAGGTCTAAGAATGTGGCTAATTAGATTAGGTGGCCAACTTGAGTGGAGGATGCGTTATATAAAATTAAAAAAAACCTAAAAACAAGAAATAAAGGGATATTGTGTAAAGAGAATATTTTGTTTTATTATATACCTAAGTCTCTTATTTTCATAGTGGCCTGGAGGGTGTGTGAAATTTCTTTTCGGACCCCCTCTGCCTAGGAGTAGCGCGGTGTAGCGCGTGGATGATCAGCAACCTACAATCTCAAAAGCCAAATCCCAAATCTCATGCCGCCCACAGTACACACACAATCACTGGCTGTAGAGCAAGACTTAGTCGAAGGTGCTAGGGTAGCAGTGCGCCGCAGAGCGTGTTTCATCTTTGGGAGCCGTTGTCGAGGTTGGGGCTTAGCGAATGTCGATCCCGCGTCCCGAACAGGCATCTTTTCTGTTCACTAGCGTTTTGGGTTTCCTTTTCTTAAGTAAGTAGCCTACCCTAGGTATCTCCATAGTCATCCCCATCTCCATCTGCCGTCGTATGTACAGTATCTCCATCCCATCGCGTACGGCAAGTAGTGGCACCTTGCGGGTGTCTCGTCACGTCTGTGCTGCTGCTCCGTTTTGTTTTTCGCCTGCGATGCTTCATTTCACTCCCATTTGCTCTCTTTCCCATCTCCCCATCTTTTTTACGCGCCCATGTGTCTGTATGTCCGTCCGTCTGTCATGGTTCAAGGATTGAGTGACGGTTATTTTAGATCCCCGCGAGTCAGACGGAAGCTCCTATTTACTATTTACTTTATCACATACAATCCACTCTGTGTTCTTTGATTGCTTTCTAACGTCTCTCTTTTTCTCATTTGCTTGTTGTCTACGGTCCTTCCACCTCCGGAAAAGTCTCCTATACCGGCCACGACAACGGCTGCTGCTCGTGATACCTAGCGCGTACATTTCTCCGCTAACACTGCGTCGTAGTTCATCAAACTGCGATACTCTACCCTACGCCTACCCCTATAGGTAAGGATAACATAAGTTCCAAAGTAAGCATATCTACCAAGTAGGTAACTTACAGTCTGTTAATGGAATGGTTCGAGTGCTCTGGTTACTAAGTGATTGGTTACGACTAACTACACGGTACTAACGCACGACATATCCTGCGCTAACACATAAGCCCACGACCAAAAGATATCGTATGATGGGACATTTTATACATACAGTATATACCAAGTACCGGTAGGCGCTCAGCTAGCTGTTCACATATTCTATGTTCCGGTCCTGAACAAAAGAGGAAGTAAGATAATAATCACGAACTTCACTACACACACATCACAAAAGGAAGTGGGAAAAGGGGGCAAGCCTCGGTCGCCAACAATCAAACTAAATCAAATCAGCAAATCAAATTAATTTCGGATGCCAATACAGAAACCTAGCTTTTTTTTTTTAAACCCCCCCCTTTCCCAAAAAAAACCTGAACAGTCAATATAGTAGTACCCCAGATCAGCACTGCATATGCATCTTGGGAAAGGCCCTCCCGATGTGGTGACACCTCCTCACGTTGCTTTCTCTCGCCATTTGGCGATTATCAATGAGGAGAAGCAATGGAAACAGAGGCTCGGTTGGAAGCGACGCCTTCTACATGTGGGGATTGACAGCGACGATCCCCGACCAGGATCGTGGAATGTTCAGGTTTCGAGACTGACCTACCTACTAAGTATAGCTTTTAGATGAGGAAAACTTAGAATTTATCATTTAGCAAGCAAGTTCAAGAGAGCGGAAAGAAAAGGGGGTTGAACAGGATAGAGAGGCAGCTCGTATTAAAACCTGTCCGCTTGTTTGCATGATGCACATGTGATAGAATAATTCGTACTGAATCCTCGCGGACAAATTTGAGAATCCCATGTTCTATCGATCTTAGCCAGTAGTTTCTGCATTAGCGCTCGTGACTATCTAAACTCGTGGTTAGGGACGGTCCTCACATACTCCCGGAGTCACCAGCAACAGCAGCCAGTAAAGAAAAAAAAATATTAAAACTAGTTCAACTCAACCTCTTGTAATATCCTTATTGGTATTAGATTACATGGGCATAGCGAGTGTAGACTATCTCTTAGTGTCCGCTGAGATAAGCGGAATGAGGACCATCCAGTTTCATTCCTTTGCTGGATATATGCTTCGTACGACTATTGATACAAAAATTTCTGCTTCGTTCACGTAGCCATCCCCATCCATGTGATCCTTCAATGTAATATCATCGGTCGCTGCCAACGCTGGCAGTATCCTCGTCAAACCCGCGTCAATGCAAATCGTGCAAATGTGACCATATGGTGTACAACTCCTGAACGCCACGATGGTGAGGGTATTTCCTCGCAGAAGTCATAACCCAAACAGTCGCCCCCGTATTGTGACAAATATGGCGATGAGGGAGAAAAAGCGTAAATGCCAAAAATGAGTCTTTGCACCCAAAATCTAAAGTCGTCAATGCCACCCCGGGGCACTATCAAGAATGTCATAACATTGCGCTTCCAGACGCGGCAGGACTCGATTCCGCCGCCGAATGGACAATATCATGCCCTGTTTCATCCCAATCATCGCCAGTATATCGAGTAAACAAAAAAGCTGATGGCTAGTATTTCTAAGGTGTCCTGAGCGGTTGAAATGCTGAGTAAGGTATCCATGTAAGTAATTGTAGATGGCGATTTATTTGTAAGGCCCGACACGAATTTGTTAATGATGCAGCTGTCGTGGTCAGTCGGATTGATCGTCTTGGTGGTCCTCTGATCCAGCCTCAGACCTGGCGTCGTTCTTATGGACCTTTCGATGTCGCCTTAAATTTGACACAACTGAGAAGTGCCGTCCGCATCCTTCTACTTCACAAGAGAATGCTAGTAACACATGTCGTGTTAGTGCTGTCACAAGCAGATCGATCAATAAACGGTATTCGACTTACGTTTCTCTCCGGTGTGGCTATACATATGTGTTTGTAAAGAGCTTGGTCTCGTAAATCGTTTGTCGCATACTTTGCATTTATGTTTCTTTTGCGTGCTCGACGAAACTTTCGAACTGAACTGTCCCATCATCGATTGAGGCGCAGGGGGCGGCTGGGTCATCAGGTTAGGTCGAGGCAGCGTCCGTGAAGTCACAGATTCGATGTCTGATCCTGCAGTTGAATAATCACTGACAGAAGAATCGACTGATGCAGCATAGTAACCACCGCCATAGTTGCTTGCTGAGGAAATAGACGAGTTTGTAGAGTGTGTTGACGGAAAGCCGTACGAGTCAGACGATCCCCGACTACGATTAGGAGGATAGATAGCCCGGGGAGTTTCCTGGCTCATTGCTAGCATCCCTTGACTTGCGTCAATGGCATCAGCAAAGCTTCTACGGTCGTCGGCAGGCGGAATGCCTCTGTGAGCTGTGTCAATTATCGAGCTCCGATGAGACCCAATGAAACTGCCTGGGCTAGAACTGATTGACGGTACAGAAGAAACTGACGATTGTGAATACCTTCGGCTGTCAGCTTCCGGCGCGAGAGCGAACGTCGAGCGCATTGGAGCTGGCGCATAACCAGATACGCTATCATAAGAGCTGGGTGATGCTGAGTACGTCGCGTGAACGGGAGAAGGCGTTGCCGTGGCATACGACGGCTCTCCATAAGCAGCAGAGGTCGTCTGCATTCGGTTGAGGCTGAGGAGATCTTGGGGCATATTGAGTAAGTCTGGTTGTTCATATACGTCCGCCATGTGAGTGCTACCTGCTGCTGAAGACGTGACGGGAATGCTTCCGCCATACGACGATGCCATTGAGACACCGGTGGTGGCACCTGGCCTGTTGGCGGGATGGTGCTTCGCCATAGAATCGAGGGCGCCGAGGTTATGGCTCATGCTGCCTTGCGAATACATGCCGTGGTGACCATGGTGGCTGGCTGACCCCGAGTTCCAGGGATTCGTGAACTGGGGGGAGTTCTGATAGGAAGACATGTGGCCGAAGTGAAGAGCTCCGAGTCGTGACTGGTTGTCGAGAGTCATAGTCATTGTCGACAAGAAGGGGACGCGTCAAGGTTACCGAGACGTGAGGTACTCAATAAGCCAGATCATCAAAGATGTGAATAAGGGCAGCAACGGCACGACAATGTGCTCGTCAGTGTCCAGGATATCAAGCCCCCAAATGGTTCGTGCTGATCGGATGCAAGATCCCGAGGGATACAGACTCGTGTCACCTAGCCGAGATGGTGACTTCTCTTTACAAGGTCCAGTGAAAGAGAGGGCCGTCTCAAAGTGTCGAGGGGGATCAGCAAGCCTTAAGTGCGTTTGTGTTGCGGTGTGTACTAGGTATGTGTGTGGTCGTAGGAAGGCTCGCAAGGGACACAACCAGGAACCCCCGGACAGTTGAATACCTCAACCAGGTACCACGAGGAGGCTAGCAGGCACACTACTCAGCACCTGGGTAGCTCGAATCGACGTAGGTCAAGGGACTGACTCCAGTGATTGGGAAACGGTGGGGCTATAAGCTTGACCTTCTTAGGTAGTTTTCCAAGCAGAGAGGAAGCAGTCTAGTGACGATGGTCGAGGGACGGATCGGCAGTCCCAATACCCTGTGGGAGAGAGACAGTCCTGGGGCAGCAGGGTTCAGCGGTGGTAGCAGGGTTGGAGGCCAAAATGATATTGTGCAACAGGTAGATAGTGTAGACTCGCTCCGGGGCGGAGGGAGACAGAAGAAGGAAATGGTGGTGCCCAATTTGACAGCAGCCGTTTTAGACACTACACTAGATGACGACCGATCATGAGAATGTGGAGTGGACTGGCAGAGACTGGCTCGTTTCAAGACAGAAGAGTTAAAGATCAGCGAGTTCTGCCAGATGTCTGGGAGGTCGGCGTGTGCGTCCGTGCCGTGCTGGGCGGACACTGTACAGTAAACTAAGACTTGCAGATTGTATAGAAATACGGTAGTTTTGGCTGTACGGTTGATGTGTACTGTGTGTGTCTGTATGTGCGTATGTGCGCGCGTACACTATGTGAGAGAGAGAGAGTGTGTGTGTGTAGATGTAGCAGTGTAGTGTATATGTATCTGTATAATTATGGGACAATGGCGAAGCTAGTGTGGGCTTCGATGTCTTGCCCCTACTGTTGGCGTATCGTTCTTGTTGATGTGGTGGCTATACACACGAATATGTAAGAGTGTTGTTGTCGAGATCTCAATGCTGAGGGAGGGCTTGTCGTCCGTTCTCTTGTCGCCGATAAAGCCGACTGCACTCTCTATATATTTTTGAGGCTGAGAATGAATTCGATGTGATGGCAGTTGAAGATTTGGAAAAACAAACAAAAAAAACTGGACAGTCTAGGGGGAGCAGGCTTTAGATAAATTGCAAGACAGCCACGGAACAGACGCGGGTCTGCTACCATGCCATGTACTACATAGGTATCCCTATGATGGAATGAACGGTCGATACGTCAACTGACAGATTTGATAGTTTTTGTCAGAGCTTGTCCCCATCCATGGCCCATGGCCCAAGACTCCCAAAGTGGGCAGCGCTACAAGGTTAAGGAAAGGCGTTCCAGTCCAAAAGAGCCGGAATGGTAAGAGTGAGGCCCAGGGTCCTGTTAAGCCAGATGGGAATTGACGAAGCTAATTGCCGAGATGGAATTAGCTGCTGGACGCATCGAGCATGGAGGCACCATGATACCAATCCAGGTACTGAAGAAGAGGCGAGGGAGAATCTATCTACCTACATTTCGTGTAAGTACGCATACATAAGGTATCCCTACAGTATAGTAGGTACGGTGCGGTTGGGGAACCAAAAAGCAAAGAAAAAGCTAAGATGAAATGAGACGGTATTCTGGGTCCAAGAGTTGATACATGGTAACACAGCACAGTGCAAGGATGCACAGAAACCGCTACGTAGTGCACCATATCGGGTGTGAGTACCACCTCTACGGTTTGTGTATATTCGTAACCTCGTCAATACTAAGTAGGTAGGTAGGTACCTAGGTATCCAGGTTAAACCTATCTACCTATAGTACATACTTAGTACTAGCTGGGTAGCACCTTACAACAGGTACCTAGGTACCTGCCTGTACAACGCACCGTCTACTGTAATCACTTGAGGGACGGTACCTACACCTTATACTACGCTCAGCGAAGCCCTCCATACATCGTCCAAGTAGACCTGGGACAGGTGCAACTGTCTTTACTACTGTTATTTATTTCCTAAGTATTCGAACCAACGTCCCGGGCAACTCTAAAGAAACAGTAGGATTAATTATCAGCGCTGATGCCTGTCAAGTGTGGTATGGCGCCGGTATAATACCAGAGCCATGCGTAGCTGATCAGGGGTTCACCCACACTACTGAGTAGTGTAGTGTCGAGGGCGTATACACTACCGGTACTCTCCCGGTAATAGGTAATAACGATGTTAAGACGTACGAGGCGTATACTTTGATTCCCGGTACAATGAGGCGTACTGCGACAAACCTCTATGTTGGTAACAGTACCTTACTACTAAGTACCTACAGCCAAGGGGAGAGGTTATGTACTTGGTACCAAGGCATTTCAATACTGCCTACCGTATCCTTGTTTATTACATACTTGCGTAGTGTGTCTGTCTATGTACGCGTGTTATGCCTATCAACCCTTGTGGCTCGCGAACCCCGATTCGACCGGGTCTGATGGGTTTCGTAACAGACAAATAGAAAGGCACGGGTAAGTCGAGTGTACCGTGTAGTAGTAAGAGGACAATAATGAAGGATAGATTTTGGCTAGCAGCCTTTTTTCTGTAGTATGCGCCAGCGGGTCGCTGGATAAGGCTGGTCGCCCTAGCTGACGCCACTGATGCGGAGGATGGGGCATTATACCATCATGCAGGGTCCCTCTCTTCGCTTCCTCGCTCTCTATCCCTTGTCATATGTGCTTGGGTAGCCACGAGCCTAGTAGTAGCTACAGTTGACCACCTCGCTCACTTAATCACGCAACTCCTTTTCTCACTATATATATATGTATACATATATATATGCGGTTTTTTTTTTTTCCGTCGCTGTAGTATGAGTTATGATGAACATGGTACTATCCAACTAATATTAAGTTGAGCTTCCTTGATTCTGCTGCGTTTGCTACGCATTACTCGGCGGTAAGATAGCAACGATACCTACAGCAAGCACATCGGTAGGTAAACTACAGTGGACTAACTAAGTACAGGGTAGGCTAAAGAGTGAGCCCAACTTGGGGAGGGGTTTGCGATGTTGGAGCCGTACCTACGTCATTGGTGCAGTACCCGGTACATTAGCGAGAACAGGGCTACGCAGCATCCCTGCCCATCCCTGCTCCAATCCCACCCCCAGCAGGAATGGGTACCGGTACTTCCGCAAGCCACCTGAGCACCAACACTGCTTGTGCACGCTGTGCTGTACTCAAGACCATTGCTTGATCAAGTCTAGCCGCCCCAGAAAGGCAAGAATGGGGGGAGACGGACTAACCACGATTCATTTCATTTTAACCTGCTGACCGCCCAAGAGGCTGCTCCATCTCCAATACAGGCTATTCATTGAATTGAATTGAATTGAATTGAATACAATTGTCCGTGGCATAACAGAAACTGGCCACAGCTCATTCAGTGACACGTGAACCGTGTTGCTGTGCCGAGTAAATAACGCAAGTCTGTAACGCATGACGATGCCTACCTATGCCATGGACTTTGAGACACGGCCGAGTATATTTTTGGTAGGTGGCTATGTGCGTTATGTATGCTGTGGGCAGACTGTGGGTGTCGGCCGGTCGCTGATGCTGAGCGCGTATAATAGCATGGCAACAGTCGTCATAGGAATGCCAAGAAACCGGAATAACCAGCCAGCAGCTTCAAAACATTGTCAGATCTACTCTTATACGACGCTACTAGTAGAAACACCGTGATGATGATGAGGTCTAGGTTACATGAATGACGACGGTTGTCAGCCCTTGCCACCCTCCCCATCCTTGATTCTGGGAGCCGTGTAATCTGTCTTTTGATACAGACACGATACTTTCGACCACTGCGGGTCAGATCATGGTGACTAGTAGTATGTGCAGGGCACGGGTGTCGACTTAACGCATATCTTCCTACCGAATCCTCTTGTCTTATATTTCTTTTTGTGCTCGTCCAAGCGTTACGGCGTACAGCTATTATGTCTACTGAGTACGTTCGCGGCCTTACGTTGGTGCCTCACCACCCAGATCTTCGATGGTGAGCTCGCAGCAGGCGGTGAAGTGTCAGAATGGATGGGAAATATGGCCGACCCGAGAGTAGTCTACAAATCGACAAAATTTTGGCGCGAATATACGCGAAGTGGCAAATAGTGCAGGTACTACTGTGTATGTAGGAACAACAACGTCTCGCAATGTCTCTGATGTGTGAATTTCAGCGCCGAGTGTAGAAGCAGCTACGGCCAGCTATGGCGCCGGAGCGGGCAAACCCTCGGTCGAATATAGATTGTTTGGAACAGCTTGACGCAGCTTCTCAAGTCACCCACAGAGCATAGCAGCAGAGCACACTTGTCTCACCACGCCGTATGGAGATATACGCAGGGGACCATCAATAATAGATAGCGATACTACTTGGTCATTTGGCGGTTCGGTCCTCGAGCCGAATAAATAGAGCAGCAACATGGGGTCCCGAGCTTCTGCCTCGAGACAAGACTCTTTTCCATCTATGGTGCAACAGAGTGTCGTCTGTTATACTTATGTACCAAGACGACAGGCAAGGAGAAGCAGCAACATGAACGCGGCAATGTCTTCGAGGGGGTCTCGAGACGATGACCTCATTGTGCGGGACGGCTAATGGGCGTCGTTGTCTTGCGCTGCACTGTGATGGCATGGCCTGCGTAGAAACGGGGATTCGGACTTTAACCATTAAAGAAGCCCAGCAGAGAGGTATTTAGTGTAGGAATCTCGCCGACAAGAACTGTCACCACACGAGACACGACACCCCTTCTTTCGCCTTCCCACACACAATCTGGCTTCAAGTCGCAATGAATGCATGGGGGTGAGGGGGGGCCATGCTGCCTATGCGTGCCCATGGAGATGGGATTTCTAGAGAGCGGCAGGAATGTGATGTAGAAACAAGATGGCTTCATCAAAAATTGAAATTATTCAATTTATTGCGCGCAGGTAGCACATTCGAGTTTGGTGGGGAGGGTTGCTACCCTTCTCGTTCCGCCTCTTCAGCCATTCCGCTTTTGTCACCGACAAACCGACAGAGGGTCGCGTGCAGGGGCGAGGGGCGGAGAGCTCATCCAGCTTATCTTGTGCCTACGTGACTGTACACTTTGCGATGGATTCCTTGTGTGGGAGAAGGAAGGGATTTTGACAATTCGCATACCGTAGTTTGATGCGTAGACCTCTCGACAAGCCCGTCTCATCTCCGAAGTACAACTACCCACACACTAGATTACATGTACATGCACACATCATTGGCTTACACGATGTATACAAGATGAATATTGAATTGTTTCTCCCTGGTTGCACTTGTGATTGGTGTGATTAGTGTGATTAGTCAATTGATATTACTAGATTAGATATCTGTTGATGGATGAGTCGATTTGTTACAATTAATTACAAAATCAGATGTGCAGTTATTCAATATACTTATACATAACAACTATAGTTGTACATACACACACACACACACACACACACACACACACACACGTGTACAAAGTCTCAAGCAGCGCAGTAACAGATCCGGAGACAGCGACGATCATTACACGGCTCCAGGGCCTTAAAGCTCGCAAGTGCCGAGATATGACATCCGCAGCCTCCTTCCGCCTCCTCAAGTGCTTGAAGGCGGACCGCCACCGCTGATGACATCGGCTTTGCGCGGCGCGTGGGCAGTCTAAATTGCTCAGGGGCTCCCAACCCTCCACCTTGGAAAACGCCAAGACCAAATCCCACCAATCATACACGCTTATAGCGTGCCCAGCAGCCGGGGTGTGTCTCAGAACTTACAGGCAATCCACAGGAGCCAGGGCAGGGCACTAGCGCGCTGTTAGCGTCGCGCAGAGTACCTACACTAGTGTATCTCTAGTGACGTCTATAGAGTACCTAGTACATGTATTGTCTGCTGCAGGTGCGGGTACGAGTTAGGCAAGACAAGTACCGACACCCCATTCTCAAGTGAGTAGCAGCAGATTGCAGAACCAAACTATGGGTCGTTGCGGGCGAGTGCTGATCATGCCTCTTTTGGACGGGCCATCGTGTCGCTAGCACTAAACTTGTTCCTTTCCAGCTGTCTCCCCCCCCATCCACGTTTACCCATACAGTAACAGCTCCATGACAGAAACACCCCTCCCCCCGTTCGAGCGAGTGAATGCCGGGGGATCGCAGGCCATGTTTTGATACTCCAATTACCACCTAAAACACAAATCTTCATCGCCCTTCTGCCATTGCTAGTGTACGACCCGAAGGGTAACGGTGTCGGCGTCGGCTGTGCACCGGGCGCGCCACGATGCTGCGTCGGGACGGTACGTCACTGTTGCAGACAGCATCCCGTATATATAAGGGCTTAGACAAGACCATATATCAGAGTCAATATACCGTCAGTAGCCTCGCCCGTGGCTGTCCTTATTAAAGCGAAGAAGAGCCGCGTCACATGGTCAACGTCCCGACTCACTCGCCTCGTCTTGGCATGATGCGACATGGCATCCTTACAGATACAAATCCACCACGCTACGCTATTACTGTCTGCCTACATTACATGTACGCGTGTGCCATACACTGCCTGCTCCTCCTCTTAGTGGAAGATTGTTTCTGCATGGTGTTGTAGTGTTGTTGTTGTTGTTGTTGTAGAGGTCAAGGCTTGGCACAACCCTACTACCTACAGGACAATGTGTATCTGTATTTGTCGATTCCGGTAAACACAGCATGTAACGTACGGTTTCGTGGAGAGCTCGATGCATTCGACTGGTTCTGTGCAACCATCCCCCCTCCACCCAACCATCCACCTTATAGACTATTACAGTAGTGTGTGGACTAGAGGGAGACGCCATCCAGAGTATCGACTCAGTGCTGCGTTAAACCGACCAACTAACCCGGCAGCACCACTACCAAGCACAACTATAACGTAGGTAGAGGGAAAACAGGAAAAGCGGCGGAGAAAAAAAGAAAATAAATAAGCAAAAAAAAAAAAAAAAAGCATTGCAGTTAGTGCAGGTACTATCTCTATTCTGCCATCATGGCCCTTACCTGAATAGTCTAAGAGAATACGGCAAACCGAAAAATTTTGCGGGGCCCCAAGAGTGGTCGCCGACCATATTGCCATGCCCTTGTTCGTCGGTTCGATGTCCAGGAATCATACACGCATGGATGAGCTGCAGGCTTTGATTGCAGCCTCACAGATGGTTCACACCAACGGCTTACAACACCAGCACTATCTATACCTACCTACTGTGCTCAATCCAAGAGCTTTATCGTGCAACGGACGCATTCTAGAACTCCTAGTCAAGCGTCGTCGCGGCTGTTGGCCCGTGCCGTCATATACGCTCATGCCTCAACCTCATCATCGGCAGGGTGACAAAATCTCCGGTCTGCATCCTAGCCCTGCCTAACCCTGCCCAGACGCTGATACGTGCGCATAGCCTTCCATCAGTGGTGTGCTGTGCAGATGCATTATTCCCATGTGATGCCAGCTCCGTATCGCGAATACCATATCCTGCATCTCCTAATCAGTATGAGGCCTGGGAGTATGGCCTTCCTCCAGTGTCATCAGTCACACCAATTCCGCTCTCCTCTCACGATCTCGCTCTGGCCCGGCCCGGGCCACGTCGACTACAGTAGCGTCAGTCTTGTGAGCTGCATGCAGGTGTTTGTCGCGAGACCGCGAACCGGAGGTAAGGAAAAGTGGATTCCACCCGCCCGCAACACGCCGACATTGGCTGAATAAGAGAGGGCCCCGAACATTATCCTAATACCACTACCGACCAGTAGTTTCACGCTTACTAGAGGACCCACCCTTGGTGAGCCCTCCTTCGCTGCGCTTGGAGGGACCCAAAACTGAGCGACGGCCCATAATGCTGCGACACTTCTAAGTAGCCCCACCATAGATTTTCCCATACAAACCTCACTTTTTGGTGTTGTTGTTCAATGTAATAGACTCTTAACACATACACAACATTAGCAACTACAATAAAGCTAAATAAATGAGGCTATAGATTAGACCCGAATATAGCGTTTTTGGTGTTTTTAAGCGTTGCAAGGCTAATTTAGCTATGCTAATATAACTGCCTTTGTAGCCTTTAAAGCGCCTGCAATAGACTGCTAGGAATCTTATCTTTATCGACTTTATCGACCTTGTTGTTGCTAATAGCCTCGATAGCCTTAATAGCTTTATCTACGTCTATTTTAAAAGATAGCTAAATATCCCTACGGCCTTGTAACGGCTTTATAAGATCACTAAGTAATATTAGGATATTAATCTTATTATTATAACTATCTACTACACTTAAAGCTATTTTTAGCGGCGGTAATGCCTTAAGTGGTTTATCTACGTGTAGCACCTACGGCGGAATCTTTTAACGACTTATATTAATATAAAACGCTGGCTAGCGCGCTGGTTTTTTGTTTTTGCTAGCCTAGAGAGAATGCTTTAAACTGCAAAATATAAAGCCATTATAACCTTTAACCTCGCGTAACTAGCTAGCAAAGCAAGGGTATTTAGACTTATATAATTGCTACTCTTTTTATAATATGTTTTCTTCTTTTTTAGCTACCTTTTTTGTGTATTTAATTTAGTAATTGCGCTCTTTTTTAGCCTTTTTAGCAAGCTCTTCTTTATAATATTTATATAGTTTGAGGGCAGAGAGGCTATTATAGCACTATCCCGAAGGCTTATAAAACCAGCTTTTAGTCTTATTAGCAAAGGCTTTTTTGTAATTAAGTAAACGCTATATTTATTAGTCATTAGCCCTCTTTAATATAATTATTTAATTTAGCGTTTTAATTAGGTTTTATAGCGCTAAGCAAGTTAATAATAATAATAGTAGGTTTGTAATATTAATATAATATTTATATATATAATTAGCTAATTCTTTAGCTTAAGTTAACTTATCTCTACGAAGTAATAAAGACCGGTATTTTGGTGTTTTTAAAGTAGCTAACTTAGCTTTTAATATATTAAAAACAATATTAGGGTTTTAAAGTGAATAGCTTACATATTCCTAAGCTTTATAAAAAGTTACTAGCTTAAAGCTAGTATAATAGATTTTATTTAAAGCCTTTATAAAATCTATATATGTAAAGCCAACCTTACTATTATAAATATATTTTTAAAAGATTTTTTAATATTAAGCCTTTATTACCCTAAAAACTAATAGGTCTAGCGGTTATAAAAGGTATATAAAATATAGAAGTATAAAAAAAAGCATTATATTATACTAAAAGTAATACTTGCCTGCCTTAAAGCTAATATAGCTAGTAAAGCTATCGAAGGTTAAGAGCCTTTATATTAAGTCTTTTTTAAAAAGCCTTTTTATACCCCTTTCTACCTTAGGGCTACTCCTTTTTCCGTTAGGTATCTAACTGTATTTATTGATACTAAACTACTTTAAAAAAGTATAAAGCTATCTGGTTATTAGGTTAATAGCCTGGTCTCGGAAAGTAATAGACCTTTTAAAAGAGAATTAGTTAAAGTATTAAAAATAATCTAGCTGTATTATATAGCTTAAAAAGCTAGTTTCTAATCAATTAAAGCATATATAAAAGTTTAAATCTTTGATTAACGCTTAAGCAATAGAAAGATAAGTTTTAAAGATTATATATATAAAAATAACTTTACTAATAGCTAATCCTCTGCTAATATAAATACTAGACTTTTTATTTAAAAAGTCTATAACTTTAACAGGTAGTTTTATAACTATTGTAATACTTATAACTTTGCTGCTACTACTAATGCAACTAATATAAATGCCTGTTTTATTAACGTTCTAATTATCTGTAAGGGCTATATTATACGCTTTAATAATCTTTTAGCGAATAAGATAATATTCCTTAATACAACTAATCTAGTTTTTAAGACTTAACTTTGTAATATCTACTAATTAAACTTTCGAAACGTAGAACTTTAGCTTAGCCTTCTAAAAACAAGATATTAAAGACTTACTAATCGGCTAGCCCAAAAGTGTGCATCTTACTATTAACTTGTCGATAGTTATACAGACTATAGCCTTAGAGACTAGGAAGGCTCTTTTAGCTATTAACGTAATATATAAAGAGAGAGCTTTATCTTTGGCTTTAGTTAACTTTAAAGGTCTCCTAGCTTTATTTGCAGACCGCCTATTGGGCTTGCTTTCGCAAAGGGCCTTCTAATGCCTTGCAATAGTACTATAATAGATGTTAAAGCGATTAGCAACGTCTTAACTTGATAGAATAACAGCTTAAGGGGCGCTAGTATATATTAGCCGTAGAAGCGTTCGAAGGCTTCGTAATTAACGGGCTTTAGCCTATAATATAGCTATAGTGCCTAGCAGAACTAGCAATTCGTCTTTAGCGGTTATATTAATAGGGGGGTCGAAGCTTGTAATAACTTCGTTTGTAATAAGTTAAGGGTCTATTACATTGAATAACGACACTAAAAAGTGAGGTTTATATGGGAAAATCTATGGTGGGGCTACTTAGAAGTGTCGCAGCATTATGGGCCGTCGCTCAGTTTTGGGTCCCTCCAAGCGCAGCGAAGGAGGGCTCACCAAGGGTGGGTCCTCTAGTAGGTAACAGTCCGGAGATACGCACTTACTTGGCGCTAAAAGTTACTGTTAGCTAGAGATAAGCAGTTGTCGCCTTACTACGAAGACATAGTCGTAAGTAAGTGGAATAGCATCGAGGATATGAGTCCTCATCCTTATGACAGGAAGACAATGCCAGGATCATGGCTTACTAGGTCGGTCGTATACCAAGTAATTTAACCTACTTAGTCAATAAGTGGATTTGGTTTCCTTGCATTGGAAAAAGGGACACAAGTGTTTTGCGCTATCACCGATCTCCGGAGTATTCGATTAAGACACAAATAAGTACAATACGTAGTGTGTACCAGGTTATTCAATAACGACATGACTTCAACTTATCTGCCTCAGCCCCCACGGCATCATTGTAGGATGTAATACAATAGACTATGCATCTATGGACATGTCAGCCCGAATCGAGTCTTTTGAAATTAGCCCCAGTGAATGGTCTGATGTACCCGGTGACACGACGACCGGAGAGGGCAAAACTATACATATGCGAGATCCCCTTTCTCTTATTTGTTTTTTTAAGCCTTTCCTTACAGGCACATCCTAGCACACATATTGTGGACCAAGGGACATACATAGAGTTACAGTAGTGAAATAATCTGCTGCATGCATGAACATATGCCGAGATCACCCCTTCCCCAACTAGACTTATTCCAACCGCCTGGCGTAGCCTTGGACACATCTAAGGTGAAGGCTAGGGAGGATAGGCGAGATGATAGTGTCAGAGATACGGCACCACTTATATTGTCAGTAGGGCGTCGGGAGTTACGCTAATCTTAAGAATACCGGTCCAAGCCACCTCCATCTGTTGGGTTGGGTTGATTAACTCGAATCTTGGTATAGCAAGTACCGGCCGGTTTGCCAATAAAGCAACTCTATCATGACATTGAGCATTGTTCCATGTATGTAATCAAGCGACAAAAATCGAGGCCAACCCCGATAATATGTGTAATGAGGATATTGCGACCATGTTGAAGAGGGTAAAGACTAGTCTAATGTAAAGAGCGTGAATGAATCTCCGGCGGAGAGGAATAGAAACCAAGTGTGCTACAAGGACCTCCTTGCCCGGTTTTAGTCAATCCTATCCGCCATGGACTAGCAGGTAGTTCAACAACATAGCCTATGTGTGAGATTACTACATCCAGCGGAATACGATTGATGGTATGCCATCGAGTTGATCCATCAACGCAATGAAGGAGAGCATTCCACTTATGGGCGGTGAGCTATGTATACTACATTTGAAGATGTTGGTTGTATCTGAAACTCACGGACCCCGCGGTTCGCGCACAGAGGTATGCGTGTATATCAAGCGCATGCCTGTGTTCGAGCGAAAAACGAATCATGCGAGTTGCCTATATTAATGAGATGGTTTTAGACGAATGGCTTCGAGCTCCCGTGTGTTGAGCCGGCCATATGATCATCATCTGTTGCGTGCACAAACACGCATATATGTCTCCTCGAAGCAAACAAAATACAATATTCGTCTCGAACGGTCACTTCTGAAGTGAGAGGCAGTAGATATGTTAACTAATCAACGCGGACAAGAGTGTGAAGAATGTTCCGGTTCATATAACACTCTAGCCTCGCATAGCTGTACCCGCTGGCTACATTACAGCAGCCTAGACACGATGTTTGATGGTGATTGAGTTCTATCAATCGTGCCGCAGGTTTTGTCAATGCTAATTTTGAGGAAGCTAACAGGCGAGCATTCATCAGTCGCGAGACTGACGCAGATAAGAGGTGATCATCTTGATTTCCCATACTATTGTATGTAGCGGGATAACAAATGCTATTACGCCCTTCATAGCTTTCGAGCGCGAAAAAAATATTAGTCACTCATCATGAAAGAGTAAAACGGGATGCAGCAGGCATGACAATGAGCAAGAAAGAGGAGGTGAAATAGGATGTTTAAGCAAAAATCCAGCGCACAGCATTTCTTGTGGTACCTGCCCCTCCGGGTACACATGTGTGGGCTATTACGACACACAGGCAAGGATATCTGAAGTCACGATAATTCTAGAATGAATAGATCAAAGGGCCATTAACAGGATTCGTAATGCGACGGAAATGTTTTCCGTTTCTATTATTCAGGATGAATACAATTAAATACTATACAGCATAGACCCATTCCACCCCTTGACGCCATTTTCCCATAGTGCTAAGGTCCAGTGGAAAGCGAAAATAAAGAATAGATATCTTCTACAACACGATCGCTAGTTCTGGCCTGTCGATGCCTTCCTCCTTGAGGTTTGGGTAATAGGGGACTAGAGCGTCGGCTTGGTATACATAAGCATCGTTGTACAATCGCCAGTATGGCTGTCTGACTTTGCGAGCTGGATGAAACAGGCCAGCCCATACGTAGTTCATGACGAGACCAGGGCCAACAGCTACGCGAATCGCCTCGATAGCTTCCACGATACGGTCGATGACGTGTGGGCTCGTCTCGAAGATATTAGGGAAAATTACATTCAGAAGGTGTACCATGGCATCCTCACATCCCAAACCGACAACACCCAGCGCAATGTGTTTGACAACAGAGGCAGCCGTTTGCCGATGAACTTGGTCTCGGTCGATCAAAGCATCCTCAAGCAGAGGCGTAACGGCGTAGACGTAGTCCTTGGCCATCTCCCCAATATACTCGAAAAGGAAAGAGAGCGATTTGAGCACGCCGTTTTGTACATTGAGCTCAGGCACCCTATATTCATTCATGAGAGCTGGAAGAACCGTGAAGGGGGCACAAGTTTCCGCAACGATACCGATAGCAACAGCTGTGCACACACGTGATTGACGTTCCTGAACACGAAGATTGTTGAGCAGGGTCGCCAATACATCCTGGGGTCCAATTGCCTTGGCAATGAAGCCAAACGTGTTGTTGGCAGCTCGTCGGATACCCTTCTTGTGGGCCTTGAGCATGTCCAGGAGTTCGAAGCAGATGCGCATCCACTCTCTGGCGTTAACACTCTCGGGACCTCGATCGGCGATACGACCGACTAGGTCAATAGTATTTTCTTGTACTTTCTCGTGGCGATTACGGAGAATCGGAGTAAGGCGAGGGAGTAGGTCCTTGATAGGAGGCTGCATCTGACTGATACCGACAACTGTAACGATTGCACGAAGCGCCGAGAGGATCGAACCCAGAACCTCTGGGTATTCCTCACCCAGATACTCATATAACACAACACCTAGCTTTCCCATCAAGGCGTCTTCGCCACATTGTTTCATGACCATGGCGATGCGGCTAATAAGATCAGCAGCTTGCTGGCGGATAGTTGCTGATTTGTTGTTTAGACGCCACAGAATAGTCGACACTATTTGTGGTATGTAGGGTTTGCATCGTGTGCCGAGCGCGTTCACGACAGTTCCAAAACCATTCAACATAATGACGTCCTCGACACTTTGTTCTTGGAAAGAGTGAAGTATACCATCGATGAGACGTTCTTCCAGCCTTTCACCAATGTCCGCAGCGCCGAGGCTTGCGACTACCTTCTCAACAGTTTCCACCGTCATTTTGCGATAGGCCTCGCTCTCATCCTTGAGATTTCCCACTATCCGCTCTAATATTTCGCTGACACCAACCTTCTGGCCAATGTCAACAGTTGTCTCAACGACTTGCCGATAGTTCCTCTTGTCAAGAGCCATTCTGCGAACCCAGAAACTCTTGAAGAACTCATCAAGAACATGTTCCTTCAGGTAGCCAGCTGTGACACCTTCGGTTCCCGCACATTGAGACACCACTTTGAGAACCACCTTTTTCATCTCCTCATCTGGTGATGAGAATTCTCGAAGCAAGATGTCCATGACTTGAGAAGTGTAATAATTGGCATACTCCTCATCCATGAGTGGAATGATGTAGCCGACGGCTTTTAAGAACCCTGCGAGACCTTTGCCGCGCTGCTTTCGGGCGCCTGTCCACAGAGGGTTTAGGATATCATCAAAGCTCTCGATACCGTATGGGTTAGAAGCTTCGGCTAGAGCAGCTATTGCTAGACTAGTAACGGTTCGCACCTTCGTTTGTTCATCGTTTAGGTTGGGTCCTATACAATCCACAAGTCCTTTGAGATGAGGGAGGACTGCACAACCCATCAAAATTGGAATCTGTTGTACAATCTTCACACCAGTATGCCGGGCCTGCCAGGATTTTTTGCTTCGACATACGGCACGCAGGAAGGGAAGGAGGGCTGGGATGCCAAGAGCAGACGCAACAACGGCAAACGCTCTCGCCGTCGTATTCCGGACATACTCGTCAACGTGGTCAATGTCTGGTCTCATGACGCTAATCATGGTAGCCAGCCCGGCTGCCTTACTCAGGTTAGAGATAATCTCACGGCCTTCCACTCGCGCATAGTAGTCTTGGTCAATGAGCAGCGGTTCAATGACAACCAGGATCTTATGAACATAGGGGCGAACCAAATCATCTAGCTTCCATAGAATTCGATCGATGACTTTGACGAGTAGATGGCGCTCCTGATCCTCCAATGTCTTTTCCATGAGTAGGGGTAGGATTTGATTGAATAAAGGGCCAGCACCAAATTGCCTTGCATTGTCTGTAAGCTGTCGGAGTGCTGTTTTTCGCATGGGGGGTGTGCCGTTCTTGATTTTAAGGAGCAACCTCATGATTTTACGCTCCTTCAACTCATCTACAGTCAGGCTGTTCTCATCAGAACCATCTGCGAGCTTGCCGAAGTACGCCATATCCTCCTGCTTGAAAAACTGTAGCTCTCCCACACCAGGAATTTCTTTGGGCATTTGGCTCCCGCTCAACCTATTGCTCTCAGGGTCTTGCATCATGAAGCCACCGTAATTTGCAGGCAACGGAGTCGCAGAAACCCTGTGTAGCGGTGCGTGACTGGTAGGATAATTGGGAGGGGGCTGAGAAAGCGCGAAACCTTGTGCCTCGCCAGGAAGCAGCGCGTCGAGATCATCATCACTAAGAACGCCGCTTGGGCCAGATATATCCGTTCCGAATGACGGCATAGCACCAGCGCCGATCTGTGAAGTGTGCGTTGGTGTAGCCAGGCCACTGGCCCCGATGGGCGTGGCGGATGGCGCTTGATCCCACCGTGAGCGTTTCTTGGGGGCTTCTGCTCCGCCAAGAGGGGGATGCGCCGGTGCCTGGTCCCACCGTGAACGTTTGCCCTTGGCTTCGGCCTCCGCGGCAGGGGTAGGCTCATCAACGGCCGTTGAAGACACATCCCATCTCTTCTTCCGCTTCCGGCCAGCTGTTACAGCTCAGTCGATCCTGCCATCATTGTTCTCCTTGTCGCCATCACGCAGAGTCGCCTGGTGCTCTCCATCGACCGCATGGCCTTCTTTTTGTTTGGCTTGAATGGCACGCTTCACTCTTTCCTCTTCACGTTCAAGTTCCCGAAGCTCCATCACGTCACGGTAGGTATGACCTTCTTCGGCAGCACCGGCCTGGCGATTTGCGGCAAAGGCATCGGTGCGAGTCGGGGTGAGGACACGGTCAAAACGACGCTTTTGGTAATCGGTCTCGCGATCAGCAATTCTTGTACTATGCTCGCCACGGCCAGCAAATGGATCGTCCTCTTCTACGCCATTGCCATGAGCAAACTCATCGATCTGGGCGCGGGTCGCCGTGTACTGGCCGACTAGGCGACGGGAGCTGTCGGCATCTTCCATTTCCTCATCTTCCCCATCTGCAGCTGGAATGGATGTAAGGTAGCCGGCATATTTGTCGCCTCCATTTCGATCGTACAGGTCGGTGTCGAAAGACTCGGTGAGCGTTGCTTTGCTTGGATATTCGCTCTGCTGACCGGAGGATCGCGCTCCCTTTTTCGCGGCGGCAGCAGCGTTGCGCTCAGCCTGGAGTTTTCGGACAGTTTCGAAGTCAGCGTCCGACATGACGGGCACTTTATGGTCCCAGAGTGATCATTTCTTGGAATCGGAGGATTAGGAGGTAAATGTTGGCTGACGAGGGCGAGATGTGATGAATAATGCGACAAAGATTGAACGTGAATAGGATGGTCGCGTGAAGTGGATGAAGCGACTAGGATGAGTCGGAAAAAGAATGCTGATAACCACCTAGGTAGGCACTTACCTAATCAGTGCGCAGGTGTCCTCTGTTGTGGCGAATGTGTGGCTGGGACACTAGATGCAGCGAGGCAGGGGGCTCAGCACTAGCGAGACTGGGTACCAGCCAGTAGGTAGCAGCCTTGGCCAAACTCAGCCAATAGTGGATACCTGCCTAGTACTTCATCGATGAAGCTTTGATGCAGCGAAAGATTATACGCCAAACTACCTTAGGTACTTGCATAAACCTAAGTTGTTGACGCACCTTAATACAAATAGATTTATAAAAGCACTGAGATTAATAGGTCGGGTATCTTGACTATACATGCTATACCGTGCACGTATGTGTTGCCAAGTATACTACATAGGTGGTTATATTTGTTTATAAGCTAACCGCACGGGTAGCGGGCCATGGCCTCATGGACCACCCTGAATCACCTAGGCCTATTAACTTAAAAACCCTATTAAAAAGTAAATATAATAGTTATAAATAGTTATTTAGTAGCTTTATATTTTAATTTATTTATAACGCATCTCCCACATAACTAGGCCACCTAATTAAGTGAGTCACTTTAAAACCCTATATAAAATTTATATATAAAAACCTTAATAACTTTACTAATTTATAGCTATAAATATATAACACATCTTTTAATTAAATTAGACTACCTAATTAAATTAACCAACTTTTTTAAACCTTTATATATAATATTTTCTTTTATTTCTTTTTTAACTAATAATTATGATTAACTTTTAGACTAAAGCTAACCTATATCTAGCTATTTAAGCTCGTTAAAAAGACCCCTTTTTATCTTTTAAACGCGCTATTAAGCTTTATAATTTTTTTATATAACTTTTATTAATCAAAAATGTGGTTTTAATTTAAACGACAAAACACTTTCCTTAAAAACTAGATTAACTAAATCTAAAGAAAATTCGATTATATAATATATTATTAACTTAATATTTTAATCGTTTTTACTAAAATATAATAATATTAAAAATATAGCTAACTATTTGCTAAAACTTTATAAAAAACAACTTTAATAAAAAAAACTAAAATATCTAACTTTATATAAAAGTAAATTAAAACTTAAAACATGTTTTAATTAAAGAATTAATTATTAAAGAGTATTAAATAAAAATCTAATTAAATACTACGTTTAGTTTATATTTATATAAAAATAATTTAAGATAAAAGTATTTATAAAAATAATAAAGACATAGTAAAAGTGGCTACGCCACCCGCTATACGTTAGGTATAT
>NPFG01000542.1:0-22881 GCA_002288965.1 Xylaria sp. MSU_SB201401
ATATATTTATTATAATAAATAAATTAAATAAAAGGATATAAACTAGATTATATATAATATAAACTATAATAATAAACACTATAAAAATATATTACAAAGGACTTTTTAAAGTGTTTAAGCTATTAGTAATAGTTATTTCTAATAAAGGCCTGTAGTTTATTTTAGCCTTTATAAATAAGTTATATAAACTAATAAGTGTGAAGTACACTTTTATGTTTGCTAAACACTATAAAATAGTTAGCTAAGCTAAGATTATAAACAAGTACTTTGACTAACAATTATACCCTTATATAAGTTATTATTAAAATAATTAGTTAAAAAGAATCTTTACTATAGATTATACTTAAGCTATATTACTATATTAATCTACTAGACTAGGCACTTTATAAAGTGGAAATAGGATTTTTAATACTATTTATATTTAATTAAGAAAATCAAACTACTAAATAAGAATTAGTAAAATTATTAGCTAAAAAAAGAAGACTTTATAAGAATATATAAGCTAAAGTAGAAAAGATTACTTAATTTATAAAAATAGCTAAAAAGAATTTAATTATAGTATAAAAATGTATAACTAATTAAGCTAATAAATTATATCGAAAACCTGATTTTAATATATATAATTATATTTTATCTTAAAGAAATGTTAATTATAGTAAACCGACTGCCTTTTTAATAAGTTAAACTACTTAATAATATAATAAAAGTTTAAAATCTTTAAATATAACAGTAACATTTATACGTTAAAAGTCTTTATATTATAAAAAGCTATTAATAATATATATACTACTAGTTATAAAAGTATCTAAACACTTTTTTATTTAAATAAGAATTAAAAAATCCCGATAGTAAGGTAATTAAGCTAAAGGATAAAAAAGAATATGTAGTTAAAAAGATTAAGACTTTATAAATATATTATAAAAAGTTATAATATTAAGTTAATTAAAAAGGCTAAAATATTAATAATAAATAGTATTTTATAGGAAATTTAAAAATAGTATAAAACTATTAAAAAAGTCTTATAATATAAATCTTAACTCTATAAAACTACTAATATAACTAAATATATAATTAAAAGTAGCTAATAATAATGCATTTAATAAAGATTATTTTAATAATAATAAGGCTATATTATTATAGGTCCCTATTAAAAAGCTAAAACAGAAAAATTACGATTGATTATAAGTCGTAATAATTACCGCATTTTTAATATTAAGCTATAAAAAAACTTGCCTAGATATTGTAATAAAATAAGGGCCTAGATTGCTTTTAGAAAGGTAGATACCCGAGGTTATCCCTCTTTTAATTAGAAAGCACTTAACTAAAGTTCTTTTATTTAAGCCTATATAAAAGTAGCTGTTTTTTTTTTGCGGGAAGGGGGTAGTTACAGATTGTGGTTTAACACATTAGTATATACTACATATGTGGCTGGACTATGCGGCTAAGCTGGTTACCGTGCTATTCTAATAACTATAACCACCTGGCATACAATCTGTATATATATATATATTACCTAGCCTATAACCTGCACTTGTAGATAGTCTCCTTTTTCTTTTTTATGCTTAGATTTTAATATAATTCTAGCTATTTTTTAAAGCCTTGTCTTTTTATGAAGCTTTTATATAATAAAAACCAGACTTTAAAAGACGCTTATAAAATGCTTTAAAGTAAAGCTTATAAAAAAGGATATAATAGTAATATATAAAGCTACCTACAAATATATATTAAAGCTAAAAACTATAAAAAAATATAAGTAACTATTAAAATATATTTAAAAAACTAATAAATGCCGCTATCTTTAAAATATATTATACTAAAAAAAAAAGATATTATTAGAGCTATAATATTAATACTTATAATAGAAAAACAACTTATTATACCTAATTTTTTAATAATAACTATTAATATTATAATTAAAATACTTTTTAAAAGCTAGTAAAAACCTATCTATTTTTTAATAATCTATTATAAAGATTACTCCCTATTAAGGTTAGTAAAGCCCTCGATTTAAAAGTGATAGGACACAGCAAAGGTGGCTGCACCACCCGCTGCGTGCCAGGTACGTACCCCCAGGTACGTACGTGGGTCATGTGACCTAAGGTCACATGACCACCCACAAGGCATATATGGCCTTCGGCCATATTGCTCTGTGGGATTCTAGTTCTTAATTCTGCATCTTCTTTTACCCATACACAGTTTTCATTAAAAAGCTAAAAAAATCGCATTTTTTAAAAAAAAGATCAAAGCTTTAAAGACTTAAATTATAAAAATTAAAGCTAAAGGCAAGTATAAAGCAGTTAAAATAGGCCCTAATAATAAGTTTGCTTATATAATATATATATATAAAAGGCTAAATGCAAATTGCGCAAAAAGACTATATATATAGATAAGGCCGCTAATAAGGATGTTTTAAAACGCGAGGATATAAATATTAAAGAGGTAATTAAGGTTAGAACTGCCATAGCTTAATAAAATCACCAAAAAAACCATTGCAAACTAAATATTAGTTGAGAAAATCGTTTATAAAGATGGGTGCGTTGGTAGGCCGGGGGGTGGTTCGCGATAGGGGTGGTTTATGATCCCGACGTTTTCCTTATGGACTTTTGGCATACTAGCCACGGCAGGCAATGCTGAATACTACTAAGCAAATCCACCATTGGACTAGGGACTGGTCGGACCGGCTTGGGTAGAATGGCTTGAGATTGTCGAAGTTTCTTAAAGCCAAGGCTTGTAATATGTATCTTGGTGTCCAGATGACTCATTTACATACCTTACTACGCATCCGTATACACGTCAAGTCGCACACATTTAACAGGCTGGTATCCATACGATCAGGGGCTTATCGTTCTTTCTTGTCCCAGAGGTAGTTTCGGTAGGCTGTTTTCAAGCATTGTTGGATAGAGATGACGACAATAATTACTAGCGTAGAAATTCGCTCTCATCGATTCGTACGGTTATTGGAGTGAACTTGATGGCCCGCAAATTCTTAAATGCTAGAGAATATGCCCAGAACCCAAACTTCAAATCATCCACAGGTACTGATATTTGTACAAATGCTTCGAAGTTAAACCCGGCACCTAACAAAGCCGAAGATCTTTCCTGCATATTCTGGAGCACTAGTTGCATGCTCACCACCGGAGCAATTGGTGTATACCCGCCCGGAATCATGTCCAGCGACGCACAACGCACATCTAACCCGAAGCTCCCGATATCCGGGAGGGCCTAGCACTTGGATCACCCAAGCTCATGCACGTGGGGAAATATCCCCAAGATTAGAGAAGGTAAAGTGTGTTGTATTTGGTTAAGTTCTCTAGCGCTACCTACAGGGCAGGGGGGTCCTATAACTACTCCCCATTCCGCATTGGGAGCCGTACGCGTATAAGGGGGGCTCGGCTAGCCTCCGGTATTCTGAACTGACTCGGGTAGTTCAATCGATCCCTTTCGGTCCTGATGCCACTTGTAATACGCTTAAAGCATAACCATCTTCGTACTTTTCGTATAAGCTAGGTGCAACTGTCAATCCGCTTTTCGCCTCCAGTAATCTACTCCCATGCACCAGGCAAACTGTTGATCAGATGCCGGGCGGGTCTCGTCGTTACCATTACAAGTCCCGTAAGGGATGTCTCGAGTGCAAAAGAAGGCACGTCAAGTGCGACGAAGTGCGGCCCATCTGTATCAATTGTCAGGTGTCTCAGCGGCAGTGTGAGTACGCTAATCGAGCCGCCGCGGCACCCGCCGAGAAAGCCATCCAACTATACTGCAAAACAATAAATCTCCATGAGGCCATTTCGCCGTCGGTAGATGCTATGTCATCACCGGAGGCCAGCCTCGCAGCTACAGCCCCTGCCGCGCAGCTCTTCCATATGCGGCTCTGGCACCATGTGGAACAAAGTATGAACGACTGGCTCATGGTCACCGACGAAATGAAGCCCTTTGCACAGGCACACCTTAGTTATGCGCTTACAACACCCTACCTCATGGATCAGTTGTTGGCACTCTCTGCATTGCATCTGAGCATTGTCACACCCGGGGCGTCCGAATCCAACCGGTATCAGGCAACCGTGTTACAGACACGCGCGCTAACCCTCTTCAACCAAGACCACGAACAATTATCCGCCCAAAGCGTCACTTCCAGCTTTTTATTCTCTTCCTTGCTAGCCGTACAAGTGCTTGCTGAAAAGCTGACAAATCATCGCGAGGACTTTGGACTATTTCTGGCTGGGTTGACGCAATACTTTCGTCTCCATCAGGGTGCCAAAGTAGTAGGTGAGAACTTTTGGAGTATGCTTCGCCAATCTGAGCTGAGCGATTGGATCAGCAGAGCGGGTAGTCTAGAAGACGTCACGGAGGATTTCCCCAACGACTGGGAGTCCCTTAACGAGATGCTGAGCTGGTCAGATCTGAACGAAAAATCGATCGAGGCATGTCAACAAGCCGTACGAGCGTTAAAGTTCGTTCGTTACCGGCTCGAAGGATCGAATTCGTGGGGTGTACACGCTCTCATGGCATGGTCAAGCCTCATATCCACAGATTTCGTCCAGCTATTGACAAAGCAGAACCTCGAAGCTCTTGTCATCCTCGCACATTACGCTATATTATTTCACAGGTATCGCGACTTCTGGATATTTGGAGACGCTGGAGAATATTTGATCCTGAGCATTTCTCAAAGTCTAGGGATATTTGGAAAGAAATGGTTAGCAGGGCCGTTAGAAGCTCTATCAATGGACGCACAATCTTAACAACTACCATCTCACTTGTTCACGATTTCATAAATTTTATGGTATTTTCCAATAAACAACGGAGAGTCATGCTGGGGTCGAGATGTAATTGCCCATGCCAAGGGCGTGGTCAAGGACTTATAATAGGGGCTCGTATTCAACTGATCCCCTTCTTGCGTCTGTAGGGATCTGTGTTGTATTTCCATCTCAGCTCCAGTAAATAGCCCATTTCTTTACGCGCGACCTTTAGCCTGCGTTCTATACCGGTCTTCTATCGGAGTTGTCAGTCTGTAGGCCGACACCCGTGCGATGACTATCGTAAACCAGTTACTTCTTATTTGCAGCCGTGGATCTTTCAAGGCTTTGGCATGTCCTGCTGTGTGAAAAATAGTGAATTTAACGCTTAAGAATATAGCAAATGGAACTCCCAGTGTTATGGAGTGCTATTACTTCACAAACGGTCCCAGATACCAGCGGACAGATGCCTTGCAAAAAGGGGAAGGAAGCAAGGGTCGTTGGTTGTGTCAGCCTCATTATTTGATGGCAGCCAACGAAATAGTATCGTTCGTATAAAATACGTCAGGTCCGTTTGAAATTCGGTATATACGTTAATCGAATTAATGGTACTTCTACAATAGTAGTCATAGACCAGAGAATTTGCGGTGCTGCTAGGTGATTCTAGTCATGCCTTGGTAATGCCCAATAAGTCGGTACGATTATACGGCGGATAATTATACGCGTACCGAGAATTGACTTACGACTTGATTGAGGAGCTATTTCCGTCATAGGAGATTAGCATCTTACGATGAAAGAGGTGCAGCATCATACATAAAGCCAATTTCTTCTCACCATGAACAAGAAACCAACGCTTCTCAGATACCGCTCACGTACTTTCATACTCTTACCTTTACTCTCTAGAACCATCTCAAAACTACCACCATGATAGTACCCAAAAGTTACTGTAATCTCGAGTCTAGGTGCTAGCGCCTTCGCTGTCGGCATGGACCATAGCATACGTACTCTTGATTTGCAGCCTAACTATTACAATGGCACCGTTTCCATCGAGGATCTCTCAGTTGCTGGAAATCTTGATGGTTTCAAGATGTCGACGCCAGCTGCTCGAGCGTGCGCCGACTTCTGGTACTTTGATACGGTGCCTAGTGCTACCAATCACACTCACAATATTGTCTTCTTCAACTCAGGCGAATTTTCTTAGTGCCCCCAGCCGCTAGCCGTTCAAGTTTCAGGTACCTTTTCTAACGGCACAGACTTTTAGGAAATCTAGAGCGCCCCTAGACGACACTACGATGCTAGACCCCACATTTATAATCAAGATAGCTTTGCCAAAGTCGTATTTGCCTTGCTAAATTGAACGAGGAATTGCGGATTGTGCCCCATGATCACAGTAAAGCCTCTACGCATTGCTGACATTATGCATATGGAAAAGGAGTCGTGAAGTATTAAAAAGTCGAATTTTGTGATTACAGTCGATAGCACGCGGCGTCCCAGTTCTCGGACGCAGCAAGCGATTATCCGCTAGAAGTGGTCATGAGTTTGGGCGTTAACGCTTAATGCACCCCATCCTCGACGTAGGCGTTTGCAGTTGGGTTATTTCGGCCGAGATCCATGGTTGAGGAAGGCGCATAAGGCAATCGTTTAGATACTGTCAGCCTTGGCAGTGTATCAAATGTGCGAATAGATCACCAGCGGTTTCTCAATTCTTTGTTGAAAAGTAGGTACTCTTTTACATATTCACAAGTAAAAGAATAAAGTCAAAATACAGAGCAACACTGCGGATATCTCGCTCCGAGTGACAGCTGGAGTTCCTATGATTTCGTACTCAAGCCAGCCTTGATTCCGTCGGCTTCCTGTCTCCGACTTGCTTTGCCGCGAGATCTTTAAGCTGCTTCCGTTGAATCTTGCCAGACTAGCCGGGTTCGTTAGTGCTTCTTGCTTCCTCGCAGTTATCATCAAGACGGAGACTTACCGGGTTTCTTGGGACGGCGTCAATGAACTTTACACCCCCTTTCAAACGCTTATAGCTAATGACCCGCGTCGCTAACCATTCCGCGATCTCCTTCTCCGTCACTTTGGCGCCAGGTTTAGGAACGACGTAGGCCCGCGGGACTTCCTCTCCGTTGATGGTCACTCCCACGACACCTGCATCAGCAACAGCATCATTGTCGAGCAGGAGGGCCTCCAACTCAGCTGGCGCCACTTGGTTCCCTTTCACTTTAATAAGCTCTTTTATGCGATCCACAATGTATAGCTTCCCGCCCGGTTCGTACTTTTCAATATAACCGACATCACCCGTCTTCATCCAACGAGTTCCATCGGGATCGACGTGTACCGTATCAGCCGTGGCTTCGGGCTTGTTCCAGTAACCTTTCATTAGGGTAGGGCTTGTGACCCAAAGCTCACCCGTCTCATTTGGAGCTGTTACTTCCCCGGAGCCGTCTGTTCTCATAAGGCGTAACTTGCAGTTTGGCATCAGCTCGCCGATAGCCGCTGTCCGCCGTTTAGGCTCATTGGGATCCCAATTGGTGACGGTGCAGGTCAGCTCAGTCATACCCCAGCCCTGCCGGACAGTAATGGCACCCGTTGGCCACAATTTCGCCGCTTCGTCAGAGACTTCGAGTCCGAGAGGAGCAGCCCCGCAGCCCACCGCTTGTATACTACTCAAGTCGTACTGGCGCGATAAGGCATTCTTGGCGAGCATGACAATTATAGGTGGTACCGCTACGATGTGGGTAATACGGAAACGTTGGATATGCTGCAGCATCTTCTCGAAGTTGAAGGAGGGCATTATGTATACTGGAATTCCGACATGGGGGAGATTGGCGAGGAAATAAGTCTGTCCATATGCGTGGTAACATGGCAGGAAGCAGAGATGGCGATAAGACTTCCTCTTGAACAAGCTACGGGGCTCCAACCGGTCCACGTAGTCCACATGCGCACCGTTAGCCACATAAGAATGATGTGTAATTTCAACACCCTTCGGAACGCCAGTGGTACCAGAGCTGTAGTTCAAGCAGCATATAGTTTCTTTCGGGTGCGGCTCAATCCAATCCCACTTGGCAGCATCGGATTCGGATGCGAGCAACCGCGTCCAATGTTGAGCACCCAGGCGCGCCTCGCCTTTCTGGTTATCCATCGCCGTCGCATCGAAGCTGTAGACACGATTCTTAGGTAAGCCTGCCTGCTCTGCTGCCTCCATAGCAATCTCCATGCTAGCGTCAGCGGCGACGAGGATATACGCCCCACTGTCTTTAATCTGGTAAGCAAGCTCCCGAGCGACGAAGCTGGGGTTTGCGCCGCTGAATACACCGCCTGCCATGAGGGTTCCCATGAAGATCGTAGGCAAGAACAGGTTGTTTCCCGAAAAGAGCAGCACACGATCGCCCTTCTTCAAGCCAGCACGCTGCAGGCCCAATGCTACTCGTTTCGACCATAATCGGTAGCCACGTCTTGTAAGTATTCGAGTGTCAGGGTGATCCGGGTCGATAAACTGGGGTGTGTCAGGAAGGGGGCCAAAGGAAGAGCCAAAGACCCATTTCTGCAGCGAACAGTTAGGGATTGGAGTCTCCCATCTCGAGTGAATGACCATCTTTACTTATAGCAAATTAAGCGTGATTAAATTAACCACGATAAGACGAAAGAAAAGAAAGGCAGAAGGATTACTGCGCTTCAGATCGAATAAGCCTAGGTAGCGTATTGGAGAACGTGAGGGGAAAGTCGCTCGAGAGTAATTGACCATTTGGTAATTAAAAGAGCTAACTATTGCCTACGCAAGATGCTGGTACTTTTAGATAGCCGCCGAGGGACTGGGGAGCTTACAAGTTACTTGCCTAGCTAGGTAATGGAGATCTTGAAGAGGTGAAGATAAGCTGGATTGACCCATTTGGCAGCATACCGCAAGCTCCCGCCCTAAGCTTGTACACCACATCCCCTTCCTCGCCATTACGCGTAGCAAAGGACAGATGTCAGATTCTCCCAAATTCTTTCTGATAGCGGAAAATTCTCGATTGCCTCAAATCTCTAGGCTTAAGACAGCTAAAAAGCGGTGTTTTGTTTCGAGTTTACACAAGAAAAGTATAGCATCCCCGTTCTATTCCCACAGAAGTCTTACGCGAGCCTATAATACGCTCTATTATACACTGTGAATACCGCATACTCCACCATCTCATTGTCTGAGGCTAGGCCCCTATTCTTGGGCCTCGGTTCTTCGGAATTCACGGTGCTGGCTACCCCAGACGTTTTAGCACGCCAAGACGGGCCTTGGCCAGGTTTAGCATGGTGTGCGGCCGAGGCATACGCATTGTGCGGGGGAATGACCACACTACCAGAAGCAAGCCCTGGCATTGTTTGTTGTGTATGTACATAGGTATGTTATATAGTAGGTAGAGAGGGGACGCCTCTGTTGCCAATGAGATTGCTACCATGTCGAGAGTAGGCTTGCTTGCTTCTAAACGCTTAGCTGGTTACTTTGATTACTCGCAGTGAGACGTGATATGTACACCTGTGATGATACTGCTCACCTTTCACGAGCCAGCTTCTATTACAACACTAGGAGGCTACGATAGGTTGACATGGCTTCTCTTATCGCCGCTGAGTTACCTTGAACGGGTAACAAGCCGGAAGACGTATCTACTCAGCTCTCGTCAGGATCGGCACATTGTAGTTTGAAACCCAAAGATCTCCGTTCTATCCATGTCGAGCGTAAGTAACAGGTTAGGTCTACGTGACGCAAAATCGGTACTGTCCAGAAAAACTCAGTATTCTAAAAATAGATAAGAGGCTTTGCATTTCCTCGCACTGAGGGCATTATGAGGCAGACCAGTAAGCGTGAAGACATGGTTCAGCCCTTATTTCCAGCCAAGATGAGAAACCCCCAGCGTTGTTAGAACGCACAAATGCGTCGCGGACCTGTGTCGCAAAATGGGGCTTGCCATCCCACTATATTGACTACGTCTTGCGCCAATAACTAGAAATCATGCTCATGAAAGAGCCCTTGGGGGTTAGAACCAGCAAGTCGCTACATGATAGTGTATCGTGTGATATATGCGAGCCCTGAAAAAACTTTAATATTTACATTAATTACTCGAAGGTGAAAGCATCATAGAGGAAGTACTGCGTCCACTTGCGAATTGTCTCATCGGATTCCTCGCTTATGGTTTCATTAGGTGGCTGAGTGACATGCTCTATGGCATTTCTCAAGACCTCTTCCAGAGACGGAGCTTCGCCCCCACGATATGCCACTACAATACCCCGAGTCAGTATTCTCTACTCCAAATGCCCTTGCGGGCTTTATTGATGCTGTTCCACTCCTTATGTATTTCGAGACATGGGTTTTGCGTACGGAAAGGCCGTCCGTGTAGACAACTGAGGAGTAACTCACAGCATCTTACGAGAATATCCCGCATCGCGAGGTCAATCCTTCTAGATTCTCTAAGCATCTTAGGAGCCGCTGAGAGGATCACCATCTCTTCCCCCCCTACATTGTATTTACACCAGTGTGGCGGGTCCTCAAGTTCAAAATCCTCTTCAGGTGCAAGAGGAAAAGCCATCTGCATCATCATCTAGATTGAAGTCAGACATTTGACGAATTGTCTATAGTCTCACACAGAAGACTCACGATTGCAGCATTAAAAATGTTGTTTCGATATCCGCACTCTTCAGGATCTGCAAGCCTGATATAAATTGCCAACTTAGCACTGTAACAATGGTGTTAAGAGTATGACCATCTTCAACATACCTGTGTCTTACCCACTCATTCGGGTCTTCCAATGCACCCCGTCCAAAATCAATAAGCTACAATTCGTTCCGGTTAGCTAATTACATTGATTCGTTCATTGATGCAAACTTCCACTAGGTGATCAGATCTGATGCTCAGTCAAGATAAAACTCACTTTAACTACAGGCAGATATGGATCATGGTCCGCATCCGGGGTGGAACCGTCACGTTCAGGACCCCATACCCAGTTCTCCAAGTGTGCCGAGTTCTGACATAATCTGCACATTTTCTGATTGGGTATAATCTCCTCTCGGATTGAGGCTTCGTCGTCTTCTTCCCCCATTGCTATGTTTGGCGGATAAGCCATGGCAACGCACTGGCGAATCACTACCCTTGGACTTAGCGTCTATCTTAGACTCAGAAGGAGCAGGTCCTCCACTTACTGCAAAGCCATATCCGCCATAATATCCGATTCGGAATATTTATCCATTCAAATTGGAGTTTCCTGACAGTATCGCTAAGTTGGCCGTTTGGAAGAAATTCTAAGGCAAACGTAGGACACTGCCGCGCCCTTTGGGTTACGGGCGAGCGGCCTTCAAGTAACGCATTCACATGTTCCTCAATCTCGTTCCATTGCCATCGTGCCTCGGGGTACGTAGCCTGTCCATTTGACATCCCTGGAATAGTCAGTTTGCAGTCAGCGAAAGGAACCAACCGGACAATATGCTCAGCGCCTCTCAATATCTGCAACCATCGAAATTCGTTCCGCAAATCTGCGTCGGCATCCGATTCCTCATCACCCGTTAACTCGCCAAGGGAATACTTGACTACCGCCTTTCGGCGCATTTGGCCTTGGGCATCGTTCTCCTGGAGTATCAATGCGCCTCCGTGGCGGCCTACACCGGCGAAGCCCAGAAATTGATTAGCAGGATTGCGGGTGAAAACAGCGGCGACCTCGCGACCCAGCGCCTTTTGCTGCTCTTTGGTTGCCATATTGAGGACCCGGAGTGGAAATATCAATGTCCGTGGAAAGAGCACAGCCTATACGAGATTGCGATCAAGCCTGCCTTATGGTGCGCCGAGATATTGTAGGGCGAACGAATTGGGTAGTCTCCTTGATTCTCAAGATGGCTTTCACGACTCCTGTCTAGCTATCTGCTTTCGGAATTGAAGGTCAGCCACGTCTTCAAGCCTACAAAGAAAACAATGCATATTTTTAACAATATAAATCGCAAGTTTCATTGACTCCCAAACAAAGCCACTAAATTTCTACCCACCGCATGAAGCTGGCTTATACCTATTATCTCCACCGTCTGTAATCTGAGAAATCATACCTATCAACGTGACAAACTTAGGTTGTCTCCCTGAATAATCACTCTTTTGAAGGTTCTAGCAACTATTACCACTGATTATAACTAATTAGTCAATAGTTAGATTTGATTGAGATTGCTACAACTTCAAAGAGTCATGAGTCACCCATAGAACTGTATGCTTCACATCAGCTTTCCATTAGTTACTTTCGCCAAGCTCTAAAATGGGATAGACATAGAGTTCTACCCTTTACCATAACTAAACTCAGGTAGACTTGCATCTCTCGCTCAGAAATATGACACAACCACGACAACACGCCGACCATACTCTCCGTAAAACGAGCCCAAGATACACTAGCTAGAGAGCTCATTCGACCCACTGCCCCTGCGATGTGTAAACTGCCGTTTTATTGAAATCAGTGTAAAACGACGAAGACTTTTAGCAAATGAAATGAGCATTCAAATCTAGTTTCCATCAGGCTATGTGGTACCTCATTTTCTGAAGGCAGTAGGCGTGGAAAAGGTCGCTGAATTAGATGATACTAAATTTCGGACGTATCGCGTGATGTCGCACTCGGCGTTATGCATCGGTTGTCGGTGTACGCTCTCTGCGATTCGACTGCTCTAATTCTAGTGGGGTACCGTAACGATCCCGTGGCACTAAGCTTGAGGACGAAGCCGGGCTTCTAGACCGTTTCCAACATTCAGTAATTCGTGTGGTTCGATCGCACGTGGACTTTTTCGGTACGGTGAATACCAAGACGCCGTCATCGCCATTTTGGCGCTGCAGATATGATGCCTTGGTCGTGAGCTGTAAGTGGAAGGTAGTTATCGCCCCGACCAGCAGTCTATTCGTGTATATAAAGACGATAGATACGTGCTATATAGGTTTAATGCAGTTTTCCGGTTGTGGAACTTCGAGTCGTCGTCCCAGAGAAATTAACTTACCATGTTGGCTCGCTCATTATTTAGCCTAGGCTTCGTTGCCACAGTTTCCCTAGTTGCTACCGCCAGCCCATGCGATATCTACGCATCGGGTGGCACACCTTGCGTTGCGGCACATAGTACAACACGTGCCCTGTATGCTTCCTACAGCGGCTCTCTCTACCAGGTATATACTCTGAGAGCTCCCCGCAAGGTATGGGTATCAAGTAGGTTGACATGGAGTTATTCTAGGTTACTCGTGGTTCTGATAGTGCCAAAACCGACATTAAACCTCTATCTTCTGGTGGGGTTGCGAATGCCGCTGCTCAGGACAGTTTCTGTAGTGGGACAACTTGTGTCATCTCGATCATCTATGACCAGTCCGGTCAAGGCAACCATCTCACACAAGCACCTCCGGGAGGAGCCGCAAGTGGCCCCGAGACAGGCGGCTATGATTATTTTGCCAGCGCTATCGGTGCGCCCGTAACGCTTAACGGGCAAAAAGCGTACGGTGTTTTCATCCCACCTAAGACTGGCTATCGCAACAACTCCCCTCGTGGAACAGCCACGGGGGATGCTGCAGAAGGTATCATGGCTGTCTTGGATGGAACACATTACAATAGCGGATGTTGGTAAGTAGCTTTGTAGTGGTAGCGTTCAGAGCATGCATTTACGAGACTCCAGCTTTGATTACGGCAACGCCGAGCCTAGTAATCTAGATACAGGCAATGGCCATATGGAAACCATCTTCTTTGGTGATCGTACCGCACACGGTTACGGCGCCGGCTCAGGGCCCTGGGTTCTGGCGGACCTCGAAAACGGCTTGTATAGCTCTGGAGGTGATACTGGATATGGAGCCAACCCCAACAATCCGAGCATCAACTACCGGTTCGTGACTGCAATCGTCAAGGGCAACTCCGGTAACCAGTGGGCTATCCGTGGTGGCAATGCTGCGTCCGGAGGTTTGTCGACGTACTATAGTGGTGTCCGCCCGACGCCTAATTATAACCCTATGAGCAAAGAAGGTGGTATCGTGCTCGGTGTAAGTTTCAAGCGCTATAAGATGCCCTCCCCGATTATTAGTTAACAGAGTCATTCTAAACCCGTGATTAGATAGGGGGCGATAACAGCAATGCTGGTCAGGGAACATTCTACGAGGGCGTGATGACAAGCGGTCATCCCTCTGATGCCATCGAGAACGCCGTTCAGGCCAACATTGTAGCGGCCAAGTACGCAACCGGCTCGCTGCAGACAGGTCCATCCATCGGCATTGGCTTAACCGTCTCTTTCCGTGCTACGACGTCGCCATGCTGCACAACAAAATACATTACCCATGTGGGTACGGCTGCGCAGCTGCAGGTTGTCTCCTCGTCAAGCACTACCGCTTTGAAAAAATCGGCGAACTGGATCGTTCACGTTGGTCTCGGCAACAGCGCTTGCTTATCGTTTGAGTCTGTCGATAGCCCGGGTAGCTTTATACGACACTCGGCCAACAAGCTCCTGGTCAATGCAAACGATGGAAGTACATTATTTTCACAAGATGCCACGTTCTGCTCGCACGAAGCGCTTGACTCGACTGGCACCAACGCTCTCCGTTCTTGGAGCTATCCGGCTCGCTACTGGCGCCACTACGGTGGCATATTGTACATAGCCAGCAATGGTGGACCAAATGCATTCGATACCAAAACGACGTTCAATAACGATGTAAGTTTTATTGTCACTTCCGGGTTCTAGACTCTAATGGGAGCCTCGCGCTGCTTGGAAGCGCGCTGCTCCTTGCGGAAATTTAGTTGTTCAATTCGAGGAAAACATATCACTTTTGCTCAGCTAGTTCTTGGAGTCACTTAATTTTTTGCAAACATACGAGTGGCATCATGACACGTATGACTGAGACGCTCTTTCGTGAAGTTGTATGTAGCGCGGACTCTACCGCGTCTCTTGCTGAAGAAAAGTAATAAAAATTCAAGGAAGGCCGCATAGTAGAATCTTAGTATTCCTGCACGGAAATTAGACACAATTTCTTCTTCGTCCCATACGTCAGAAATAAGGAATATCTCCAAGGGTAGGTAATCAGATGTCGCCGTATCCGCCACGATGGGCGTACATAGAAGGCATTGGAGCATCAATGCTACCTATCACATGTTGATACATCGCCTCAAACTCCAGAGTATGCCGGTACTTTTAAAGCCCCTTGGTTTATTTTTAACTTGAAGAAAGATCTCCGCATTGCGTGCACATGGCTGGCTAAACCGCCTATTGAAACGTGCAGTTGACTTTAGGCTCTATGTAAGTCGGTCGATGTCCACTCTTCCTCGCTGTTGAACTAGGCTGAGACGAACGCTAATGGTGTATAGATAGGAAACACAAGGTCTAAGAAATACCACACAGAGTAACTTAGAAGTTGAAGTCAGTCAAAATCATTGGTCATTGGCAACTCGTTGTGCTATGCGATGGTTATCTATATTTAAATGTGTAGACTGCTTCTCGACACGGAAATCTCACAACTTCCCACAATGGCAAAATGCCCAATGGAATATTCTGTTCGTCGCATCTAAGTAAGGTAGAAACCGCTACTAATCGAATGCGATAGGACTCTAGGTTCACCTCCATCTGTTTCTAGACACCAAGTCCCAGTGATAGCTCGTGCCTCATCCTAGGTATAACACTCCGCTTCGATAACACCCGATGAAGGTTGGAAAAGTGCGGAGACGTCGCCCGCATCTCCTACTATCCTTTTCTTACCTAACGGTGAAGCGAAACATATCAACATGGGATGGCCACGAGAGAAAACGGCAACCCACTTGATGCGTATCACGTGTGCATGACAATCACTTCCTTTTCTCGAGCTAATATAGCACCGAATTGCCCGATTGATCTGCTATACCCCTAGGACGTTCATAACCGGGTAATACAAATACAACCTGAAATTAACCGTACGCATTCCTACACGACAGTGGCTCTAACAGTACCACCAAACGAACCATCTCGGCGCGAACAGCCCCATGTATATGCTAGGCACAGATATTGACGATGACGTTCTCATCGCGCGAAAGGGCCGAGGGAGAGAAATATTTTTGTTGTCAATACGCGGCTTCTCTATAGTATTTAAAGACGGTGCTCGTTCCTTGTGCACACAACGCCTTGACCTATCAGCCTAGCTGTGCTCAACTCTCTAGTCCTACCGCCACAAGTCAAAGGTTGACAAGTCTCGAGAATGCAACTTCAATTACACCAAGCCATCGCCGGCCTGGCGCTGCTAGTGCCTAACGCCGTGGCCCTGCTCCGGTTCTCTTGCTCCCAGCTAGTGACTGAGCGTTTGGACCCGTTGGTCAATCCAGGCGTAACAGGAACCCCCCATGTTCACCAAGTTATAGGTGGTGTATGTATAATCTTCGCACCATCTAAGCAATGACAGCTCATCCACTGACGCGTCGCGAATAGAATGCCTTTAGGGCTTCGATGGACCTGGCGAGCCTTGATATCCCTTCGGAAGCGACATGCACCACCTGCACCTTTGCAGAAGACTTCTCAAACTACTGGGTATGAATATCCCCCGGAACCAACAGAATGTAGTTGATAACTACACTAGACATGAGCGGCGCTTACGCAGAACAGACAGCAGTACTATACTTCCAGGCTCGTAACGGAACATTCAAGCGCGTGCCACAGAAACCCAACGTCGGTTTTGAGTCAGCCAAAGGCGGTATGACAGTGTACTATACGCCGGTCATTAGCGGCACAGGGAAGGTCACGGCCTTCAAGCCCGTACGTGTTTCTAGCCAGTAGGAGGAAGGCTCAGAGCTGATATTAATCGACATAGGGATTCCGCATGATTGTCGGCAACCCGGCCAACCGCGATGCGAACAACGTCCCACGCCAGCTCACCTTCACCTGTCTCAAAGACCCATTGACACGCACTGGCGAGACGAAGGACTTCCCCAAGGAGCCATGTCCTGCGGGTATCATGGTGAACGTCCGCTTCCCCACGTAAGTTATCGCAGCAGCCCAATTCTAACTATCGATCTAACACGATGCGTGAACAGTTGCTGGGACGGCAAGACCCTCGACCCTCCAGATCACGCAAGCCACGTCGCGTATCCGTCAAGCGGGACATTTGAGAGCAACGGACCCGTAAGAAAACATTCCTATCCAGTTTAGATTCAATGTGCTCGCATTCTGCCGACCTCCTAACTAACCTTCAATGCTCGCCCACAGTGCCCAGCGACCCACCCCGTCAAGATTCCGCAGCTATTCTACGAGGTCATATTCGACACGACGGCCTTCAACAACAAGGCCGAGTGGCCCGAGGACGGCTCACAGCCCTTTGTCTGGAGCTTCGGGGACAAGACCGGGTACGGCAACCACGGCGACTACGTCTTCGGGTGGAAGGGGGACGCGCTCCAGAAGGCCATGGACACCAACTGCAACATCAACTGCCCGCAGCTCGCGTCCCAGTCTATCCAGACAGGAAACACGTGCAGTGTACCGGATACCGTCGGTGAGGAGATCGATGGCTGTAAGTCTTTACCCTAAGTATTTTCGTGCGGCTTGTTACAAGTTGAGAAAAGTGATTGAACTATGTGCTTACTGTTTTGGTTCGCAGGGCTTACTGAACTCCCTGGTGGTATGCCCGTAGACAAGTAAGGGGTCAAAAAACGCATGGAAGTATTGTTGGTTTGGCGAGGTGTAGAGCGAGTAACGCGCGATGTATATTCGCACTTGCCCAGATTGATTATAGAAATAGAGACGATGTAGGTATCTAGATAAGACATCAATAATTACCGCTCAAAACGATGATTTCCAACGGAGTCGGCACGCAATTTAGCATCAGAGTTCAGAGCGCTACATAATTTCTTCAATGCGCGCGCAATGACATTTTTATATGGCGGGGTTTAATAGTAGAATGTTGTGTAACTCATCGATTAGAAATAGTACTGGCTCAATATTGTATAGAGAGCTGTATCCTGCGGTCTATGTAGACAAAGTTCATCATTAATGCAATCATCCAGTTGCTCTCGTCATGGCACCTTGCGACGCTGGTTGACCTATACCTTAATCATTGATCCGCCAACTCCATGCATGCTAACACACTTTCATTACCGAGGAAAACGCAAACCAACGCGTCTAAAAGAACCCTTGTTTTCCAGATCTCATATGCCAAATTTCTCCATATGGAATTTTCGAACCTCAGAGTTCCCACCCTTGCCGACAGCCAGTCCCCTTGGGTCGCCCTCGATCTTGAGGCCGTACAAACTCGTTGCTCTTGACAAAGCGACGTAAACCTGTCCTTCTTCCCAGGCCCGAGTCAGATCAACAATGACCCTGTCCAAAGTGAGACTCTGGCTTTTGTGGATAGACATGGCCCACGCCGGAGCTAGGGGGATCTGAGTCCTGCTTAGTAGACTATAAGGTTCCTTGTTTCCCAGCGAATGCACTGAGCATTCCGCATAAATGGTCCGCACCTGACCGTTATGAAATCTGACGACAGGCCAGTATTTCTTGGTGATTTGCTTTCGCTCCATAAAAATACGTACTTGATGCTCTCGCATTTCCGCATACTCGCCGGCTATCGTGCCGTATTCTGGTGAGGGATCTTTTGCAGTGGGCACCCTTGGCAGCTTTTTAGGGTCATATTCCTCGTAATCGCATATGATGCCCTGACTTCCATTGCAAAGTCTTCCTCTTAGGTCTAAGTTGGTAAGGAGAACGACCAGCATCCCCTTCTTAAACTCAGCTGTTGCCTCGAAGCGATGGTCCTTTAGTGATTCCAAGGTTCCATCGTAGGAGCGTCTACCATATCTCTCAAGATGTTCATGTTCGGGATTCCAGTTGAACTCGTCCACGCAGGTGAATGTATACTTTTCTGATAAGAGTTTGTCAAAACGTATCTGATTGTGCCTACGAACCTCCTCTCGCCTCGCATAGAGCTTTGTTGCATTTGCAGTTCGGCATGGGTGATTCATAAGTATGTCTGTGTCGGGGCTTGTAAGAGGCTGCCCTATCCGACACTTTTGCAAAATCTTAATAAAGGTCTCGTCGTTTTGCCGGTGGATTGTTTTGAGGTGGAAGTAGACGAAGTTACATAAGCCCCAGGCCTCGCTCTTAAATGCCCACTTATCTTCGTCGTGGAATACGCCGTGTTTCTTGCACGAATAGGATTCTTGGGACCGATTATGCACCAGGTCTTCGCCGCATTCGAGACAATTTTCGAAGGGCTTGACTGGAGGGAGCTGATGAAAGTCCCCAGTGACGACAACCTGTACCCCGCCAAAGGGCTCATAAGAGCCGCGAGCTTCTTGCATGACGGCGTTGAGTCGTTCAAAGTGAAAGTTTTCCACCACTTCGTTTCGTGTTAGTCGTTCTTGCGCTGAGTGAGACTGCCCATTGGAGGCATGGTTGGGGTGGCGGGAATGGGTTGCTCAACGATGGCTACTTACTGCTGATCTCATCGATTACCAAGACATCTGTGGCTTTCAATCGTTTTCGGACATGCTTCCCATGTGCCCCTGCCCGGACCTTGTTCAGTGGTCGCTTAAAGCTGCTCAGACTCCAACCGGCGTAAACAAACGTCGTAGAGCCACCGACCCCCAAAGCTGAGATACCGGTTGGTGCAACGATGTCGACTTGTAATCCTCTGTCACGAAACTTTCTGGTGAATGCTTTCAGGACTGTGGATTTTCCACATCCCGCAGAGCCGGTGTAGAAAACGTTCCGTCCGGACAAGATAATATCGACCAATTCAGCCTGCTCTGGGCAAAGAGAGGGTTCTTTTATTGGGATACGACGCTGATCTGAGCTTTCGTCGTCACGATTCACGGAATACGGTTCGGGGTTGCTTGAAGTGGGAATGTTGTTTGGAGTGGCAAATGAATGCTCGGGCTTGATAGCATCTGTCTCTTGATGTAGTTCTGCACGCAAGTCCACCCCAGCCCTCTTGGCGCCTCCATCTGCCCCATCTTCTCTTGAATCTAACGGGGGTAGCGTAATGGGGCATTCTTTATGTTGTCTAGGGTGAGATGGTATGGCTTCGCCGGAACCAGGGATATCGGGAACGCTACCTATGCCAATGCGCTGTCGCCGTAAGGTTGGGATTGGGACTCGTCGTGTACGCTGGATTGCATCGCCATCCTCTTCGTCAGAGCTCACTAGGCTGATCACTTCATGTTCAGACGACGGTGGCTCGTCAGTACGAGGTCGTTTTCTTTGAGGTTGCACATCTTCAGATTCGTCGAGGGTATCTGTGTCTGCCAGCGACTCTTCCTTAGCTCTTGCACTTGCATCTTCATGACCGGAGAATAAGTTGGATAGGAACCCTGCCTCAATTTGCAATAGTTAAATTTATGGCCAGGTGTGAAATTACCGTGCTCACCTGTGATTGCAGCGGCCATTCTTCCCAATTCTAACAAAGAAGATTAGAGATATAGCCAGAAATGTTGGGTAGTTGAACCCTTACTTTCCCCAAAGGCCCGTTCAATGCTACCTCTGACGCGTTGGGTACGGGCACCTAGTCTAGGTAGGTACCTAATTAAACGCATAGTGGGGTTGCGCATTGACATTGCCAAAACAACCACTAGTTGACCCCCCTTGCACCAGCTGATGAACAGCTGCCCTCGTCACAAAAGCAACAACATAATTATGTAGTAGTAGGTAGGTACTCACCAATAGAAAGGCCGAGGACACCGTCAGATCCAAGATGAGCTTCTGCCTCAATTTCCACCAAGTACTCCAATCCGACCAAGTTGGCTACGAACAGTGTATTGGAGGGCCGGACTCCCTCGCATTGGAATGCCCACCCATGCGCCCTGCTAACTTCTTCGCAATCCGCTTCGTTTCTGACAATAATTCGCGTGCGCACCACGTCCAAGAGCGTCCCACCTAGCGCCTTTAATGCACGGCCGATGATGTCCAAGACGGCCACTGTCTGACTTCGAGCCGAGTGACCTCCGAGAACCGGCAGACCCAAGCCACCGGGACTATTCGCCGTGGTTCCTGAGATGTAGATGTTGTTACCCTTGCGGACTGCTCTACAGTAGCCTGCAATAGGTTCCCATGGACTGCCTGTAGAGTATTCTATTCTCTTGCCTGCCGCAATAGCTTCTCTCAGCTCATCGTTCTGTACGTATTTTATATGATGTGAGAGGTCTCCAGCTGCTGTCAGATACGGTGGCCTCCTATACTCGTCTCCGCAGTCGCCTGGGATGTCTAGAAGAGCTTGTTGCGCTTTTCGAATGAGAGCGTGATCAGTTTCGGTCAACCTAAATGAGAATGCCTCTAGGTTCCTCTTAGCATACTCAGATGACTCTGCCGAAAGTCGACAGCCGACGATCACAGCGCTCACTGTTGGTATTTCAAGCACGTATCTTGTCGCGACCGCTGGAATAGAGACATCATGCGCATGAGCAATGGTAGATAAGGCTCGCAGCAGGCCTTGAAAAGGTTCCCAACCCCCAGCAGCTCGGATGAATCGAAGATACTTTCGAAGGCTACCATTCAAGACATTCATATCCTCAGGCTCTGGCTGGTCGAGCCATTTCTCACTTAGAAATCCGCCGAGCAGAGTACCGTAAGCAAGCACACCTACATTGTGTTTCTCGCATACTGATGCCAGTCTGCCCCGTACAAGACGCCTATCTAGTACAGAGCACGAGACCTGGTTTGTGGTAATTTTGAAGCTAGTATCAACCAGTAGTTCAAGATGCGCGGCGTCAACATTCGTGAGTCCGATATGCTTGATCTTTCCTTGCTCCTGCATGGTGCGAAGATGTACAAGGTTATGCCAGTAGGTGTCATCAGAATAATCCCAGATGTGATCTACACTATATATCAGCTTACGATAGTCATTCTAAATTGCCCGTCCGTATGAACAGGATATAGTCGTATTAAAAGGGCCACAGACATTGCATCAGAGTGATCTGTTCTTGTCTCATCCTTTGTAGCGCAAGATCCACTGCCTGCTGGGCCGCGTCAAACGACTTGATCCCGTTCTCAGGCGGACACCACTTCGTAAAGGCGAGCATGTTCTGAGATGAAGTAGCGCGAAACCCGCCAACCACGAGTTCTTTGTAAACCCTTGTCAGCCGCTGGTCTGAGTGAGCTGCTCTGCCGATCACAGCCTACCAGCATCTCCATAGTGATCTGCCATGTCAAAACAGTCAAGCCCTAGGTCTACCACTCGTTCCATTGCGCGAGACGCCGCATCCAGATCAACATTTTTGTCGTCTACAAGCTGCCATAGGCCCGAGATCATTCGAGGGATGGATATGCCCTCTCCGATAGTAGTACGCTCGATGGAGGGCAATGACATGTTGCCTTTAATATGCAGATGGCAGTCACTAGTCGGCAAGAGAGGATTCACGAGGCAGAAAGATATCGAAGTTGCGTTATCATCTCAATCTTGGGAGACGAGTGCGTAATCTGGGGATGCACACAGCCCAGGCGGGTACTTGGGTAACATTTGCGGGGGTTGCATTGCTAGGTTGCAGCAAATCATCTCAAACGAAAAACATCATACCTTAAGTAATTCGAAGATGCATAGCTTTAATCACAAGAATATGGGCGACGTTTTAAACCATTCATAGTCTGTGTATGTAAAGCTCCTTATCTAGCAATATTCTAAATGCGCGTCTGTACAAGAACAGTACGTTTAGTAACTAGGGTAGACCAAGTGTATGAAACCAATCGCGTTACTTGTCGTACTACAGCAGAAATCATAGCGCGCTTCAAGTTGATTGCTGTTCAGGCATCTGGGACACCGCCATCTTAATTGTTTACGTGAGTTACATGCTTCACTTCCACCTTGGGGATTGTATCCAGGTATCAGACACTTTGGGATAATTTTAGCCGGTTTGAGAAGGTATCGGAAGTCTGTATGTTGGGTGCGAATCGAGACAAATTCGTTCAAATAAGCGGCTGAAGTATGTAACCCAAATCAGAAGCCAATTATCTAAGCTATGTACCTAAGGTAAGTGCCTAAGGTAAGTAGTGACATATTGCTTGTCGTTTGTGATGAATTGCTTCTGGGACTGTTAGTGGCAGTGCGCATCGATAGACCCAAATACATACAAGAGGTACGGAGGTTCATTTCAAATATACGCGATACGCCAAGAGACTACCCACAGTGCAGGATTTTTTAGGCTTTCCAATTAGGTAAAGTGCCTGCCAGATGGCTACCGGCCCGTCATTGACGTTATTTTTA
>NPFG01000543.1:0-22852 GCA_002288965.1 Xylaria sp. MSU_SB201401
ATATTATAAACTTATAAAGGCTTATAAGATAAATAGACATAGGCTATTAAAACTAAAGCTAAAAAATAATAATAAATAATAGTTAAAATTATAGCTAGCTAATAAAATTATATAACTTTAATATAAAATATATTAAAGATAAATATAAATACTAAGTTTAACTAATATAATACCTAAAAGAATTTTTAAAGTTTTATTAAACTACTAGCTACTATAATATAATATATCTCCTATTTTAATTAAAAAGAAAGTAGTACTACTTTATAAGAGATGTAAAAAAAAGGGAGATAGAAGAAAGAGACGTAAAAGGAAGCAAAAAAGAGTTAAAAGAGTTAAAAATAGTCCTTTTGTAGGCCCTGTAAATAGTCTCTGCAAAAGTACTATAAACTTAACATTTCTTTAAGTTTAAAGAGAGTAAAAAAGCTAGAAAAGTATAAAAACAGGTGAAAATATAAAAATATAAAATAGGCTACAAAAGTGGCACCAACTACAACCGCTTGCCCCGGCGAAGCCAGAAAAAACAACGGAAAACGAAAGTAGAAGCCAGAACTAATTAAATATACTAGAAATAGATAAAAAAAGTAAGCTTAAAAGATTAGAAGGTAATAACCACAAGCTATAAAATATTAAGTCCCTAAAGACATAATTTGGCATTTTACCTATATATATAACTAGAGGTCACACTAAGATAGATAGATAGGTAGAGCTTGCCATGTCCTAGTACCCCTAGGAAGGTTAGAGAGGTTTTAGAACCCTCACGACGTTAAAAATAACAACAACAATAACAACAACAACAATAACATCAGCAGGATATGTTGCGTACACTTCCATCAATGGCAAAACCAACTTTAGGACGAAGGGACCCAACATGACCGATTCCTCGCAAGATCCCCAGCGGGCGGGAGTGGACCCTGGACCCCAGAGAACCCCACGAAAGAAGGGGATACGATGTCGGAGTGGGTGCTGGAACTGTAGGCGCAAAAGAAGGAAGTGTGAGTGCAATTCAATTTACCCACGGGCTACAGTGTACTCCCTTAGCAAGCCGATAAGGCTCATCATGTACGCCCTCCCGTTGCTACTCGCGTTTTGACAATCGGCATAGGTAATGGAAAGCGACCAACGTGTGAAACATGTTCACGAAAAGGCGAGGTCTGTCAGTGGGGCATCAGGCTTTCGTTTCGCCCAGAAAACAGCTATTCAGTACCTGATACTCATCTCTCCATGCGACACGCCTCAACTTTGAGTCGAGACACTGCTATAGAAGTGAGTACTAGTCAACACCGAGGGATGGTTCTTTGTTGATTGATCGTTGTCATCAGTTCTGCGATATTACACATGAGATCATCAGGGATTACCAAGCTGAAGGTCACGTAATAGATGGGATCCGGAATACCTCAGAGCAGGGCAATAGCCACTATGAGGAGAGAGTTATCTCTAGCCCGGCGTCGATCTGCCGTACGCCGGTTCCTTACGAGGGCCAAAAAGACAACGGATCCTTCGCACATTCTCTAGAATTGAATGGCGTAAGGAGGCCGAGCTGTATTGATGGTCTGACAACTGCGGCCTCCTCGAACCAGCCAGACTCGAATAGCCCCGGAAGTATGGATTCTACGGAGTCGATGAACATGTTGCGATCCGCAGCCGCGCAACTCTTAGATCTCGGCTGTGCGCCACCGCCAATTGATCCTGGGATCATAGATCCTGGCCGCAGTTCTCTTCACGGTGACGGCGATTACTTCTTTCAACCACCACCAGGTGTCGATACTGCGACGACAACTCCAGCTACCGCCCGTTTATCTGAGCATTCCCACTACGATGACGGAATATTCCTGCCAGGTTCAACGTATCTTGAGCTGCATTCTGCTCTCAGAGACCGCATCTTCGATACGGCCCGATCGGCGCAACCGAGTAGAGCCCCGAGTCCCGGGATCACTATCGGTGCGGATGACACGATCGATGGTTTCGCTAATGTGAACTACGAAGGTCCCTCAATTGACCCTGAAGCGCCCCCTTCGCCACCCATTTCCACCCCGCTATTCGCGGAGCTGGAATGGCAGGACGAGTACAAGCTCTGGAAAAATTGGGTTGACGAGATCGCGCCGTGGGTAAGTTGTCGCTGAACTGCTTCCCTATCACTTATATCTAAGCAATTTTATTCACCTTTCCTTTAACCCACAGCTCGATAAATTTGACAATGATTGTCACTTCGGCCGTACGTTGCCTATCATGGCCCAGAATCACCGCCACCTACGGTGTTCGATGCTCGCGCTGTCTGCTCGACAGCAGGAGCGAAAGTATCCGGAGCGTCGGTCATCTGCAAGCCTCGCTCTATACCAAGAGGCCGTTCACCAACTTATTCCGCAGCTGCAAACAAGATCTACAGCTATTGTAGCATCTTGTGTTGTACTTTGCGTATTAGAAATGATGAGCTGTAAGCATGCTGTAAAACTCGTCGAAAACATCGTAATTGTCATTAACCCGTAGCAAGGTTCGCCAAAGATGTGGCGGCGACATCTCGACGGCTGCGCCAGTCTTATACAATCCGTAGGTATCAATGGGTTCTCTGCCGGCCTAGAAAAGGCTCTATTCTGGTGCTTCGCACGCATGGGTTTGTACTCCTTTCTAGATGAGGCCATGAAAGCCCTTTACTAACACCAGATCGCGATAGACGTTTGCGGCGGCCTTATATCGTCTCAGCACACCCTCATCCCGATCGATAGCTGGTCTCCGGCTATCTCGCTAGAGGATAACATCCGGCTCTACCGCGCAGCAAGATCATGTTTCAGTCTCTACGCCAACTATGCTGTCTACCTATGCGCACTCGTACTAGATTTATTCGCTGGCAAGCATACAGAAGCCGTATACACACGGCGCTGGAACGAGCTATTCAATTACATCGAGGACTGGTACGCGCAACGCACGCCAGAGATGCTCTCTATCCTAGAACTGAATGCGCCAAAAGGAGACTATTCCCGCCCGTTCCCCGTCGTCTTGTTCTCTAACCCGGCAGCTGTTTCTGGAAACCAGCTATATCATACCGCGGCATTGCTAATGCTACAGGAAAAGCCTCGCGTTGCAACCATCGTCCTGCCGAACAAACCTAGGTCTATTCTCTGGCATGCTCGTCGCATCTGTGCAATCTCCATTTCCAACGAACAGCACAGCTGCTGGACGAATAGCATCCAGCCCCTGTGGATCGCCGGCAAGGTCATGTCACACCCAAGCGAGCACCAGGCCATTCTGGATATATACGCCAAGATCGAGAAGGATACGGGCTGGGGCGCGAAATGGCGGGCCGACGATCTGAAGAATTATTGGGGCGATCTAGATGGCTAATTCAATGGGCTGCCCGTCAGGCTCAGCGCAGCAAAAGCTTCCGTCCCGAAAAGAGTGATTTGACTCGATCTTTGAATCGGTTATGCAGAGGCGCAGTGGCCGCCATCGACTCGCAAATCCGCTCCGGTCATAAACGAGCTGCCGGCTGACAGCAGGAATATGGCCGGCGCTTTGAAGTCCTCAGGAGCGCCAAGTCTGCCGAGGAGCGCGCCGGCCATCCATACCTTCTCGATCTCCGGGGCAGAGGCTAGTAGTTCGTCTGTCATGGCAGTTCGGATATAGCCTGGAGAGAGCGTGTTGACTCTGATTCCATGCTGACCCCACTACAACGTCGTGAGTCAGTCGGGGTCTATAAAGCTGATTGCGCGATTGACTGGGATCATCCATGCATGTACTTACCTCCTGCGCTAAGGAACGGCACATTTGCTGTACTGCCGCTTTGCTCGTGTTGTATGCAGTGCAAGTCAAGCTCTAAATCGAGATGTGATCAGTTAAGCGCACGCTTGTAACCCCAAAAGACGACCGAGATTCAACATACACGATTAGCAATCTGGCCCGACATAGACGCAATCAAGACAATGCTGCCGCGCACACCATTTTTAATCATGATCCTCGCAGCGTGCTTCGCTGTCAGGAAAGTACCCGTGACATTAACCCGCTGAATACGCTCAAAATCCGTCGCGGGATACTCAATGGCCGGTATCCTCTGCTGAATCCCCGCACAGGCGACGATGCCGTGGAACTGTGCTCCGAGCCTCGTCGCGTCAGCATCTATTTCGTCCATGGCCTTCGCGAGCGCCTCTTCGTCTGTGATATCGCATTCTCGATAGGTGACTTCGAGATTAGATTGTTTGGCCGTCTTCTGGAGCGCGGCCCATTCTTCAGCGGCCGGGGCCTTGAGAATGTCGAGGCAGGCGACGTGACCGCAGGCTTCGAGGACTGCGCCGGCGAGCGCGATGCCTAGGCCGCGCCCACCACCTGTTATGACGACTAGTTTGCCGGCGAGTGTGAATAGGGCATTGTGTAATGTGTTTGCGGGTGTTTGGTTCGACTCTGGAATGTTCGCCGGGAGCGACAGGTCGTTGACTATGGCGGCTGGACTCATGGCTGTATTCTATCGCAAACCAACTTAGGTAGCAAAGAATTACAATATGGTATATCAAACTGCAAAGAAGATACGACCGACACCAAAAGAGGTTTGACAAGTGGGCTGGATTAATAGAGGGAAATCTAGAAAGAGAGGGGGGCCTCTGGAGATGGATTTAAACAGGCGCTAGCTCAGGTATCAGAGATAATATAGACACAACCAAATCATTGCTCACTCTGTCCGGCTATATTTTCCTTTCCTATCCCATCTATTTCGCAATGCCTATCACTTTGAGAATAGAAGGCGAATACAAGCTTGACCCCACCCGGAACAGCAAGTCGAAGCGCTTCCCCAGCGCTTCTCCAAATACGGGTGCGGGGGATTTTCTTAGTCTCCTGCGCTTCGCATTTCCTTTCTTACGAGGCCGGTAAGCACAAGCGCGGTCAGGAACCCACCCAAATACGTGTAGCGTTCCCGGACCTAGAGGCGACGGCATGTGGAGTGAAAGGAGTCAGGAGACCAATTTCGGTTGAGGCTCCGGCAGTGTAACTGGCTGCCATCCGGGATCGATCCAACAATTCGTAACGGTTGGGACTGGATGGATTGACAGGATAGGAATCCCGAAGCGCTACCACTTTTTGTATGATTTGTGAATAAATGTATACTATAGGCATAGAGGTGATGCCTAGGGTGACGGTATGTGCTTAATTTATATTGCATCACTTCAAGCAGAAACTTGATGATATACTTAATCTATTCGATTGTACATTGGTTGAAACATGACCACATCGACGATTGCGCCGGGGAAGGTCGTCCTCCAGAACGGAGAGACCGACAATATGACGACGAGGTTGGATTTAGAGGGTGCTGCACGGTCGAATCTAGTTCTCAGGACATTCAGATGTCTAATCGCAGACCTTTGCGAGCAGTTCAAGGGTGGGCATCCCGGGTAAGTCGTTCTTCATCGGTGCATTACATACGAAAGCGTCGCATACTGAGGTGCCGGGATCTTCCAGAAGTGCGATGGGCATGGCGGCAATGGGCGTCGCGCTATGGAAATACGTGATGCGCTACTCGCCCACGAACCCAAATTACTTCAACCGCGACCGCTTCGTGCTCTCCAACGGGCACGCCTGCCTCTTCCAATACACCCTAATGCACCTCGTCGGATATACGCACATGACACTCCCCCAGCTGCGCTCCTACCACTCCTCACGCACAGACTCGTTCTGCCCAGGCCATCCCGAGATCGAACACGAGGGGATCGAAGTGACAACGGGGCCTCTGGGGCAAGGGATCGCAAACGCAGTCGGTCTGGCGATGGCCACGAAACATCTCGCGGCAACGTACAATAAGCCCGGGTTCCCGGTGATCAGTAACAAGATCTGGTGCGTCGTCGGCGACGCATGTCTGCAAGAAGGCGTAGCTCTCGAAGCGATTTCGTTAGCGGGACATTGGAAGTTGAATGATTTGATTGTTATATACGATAATAACCAGATCACCTGCGACGGCTCTGTGGACCTTGCTAATACCGAGGATGTGGATGCGAAGATGGTTGCGTGCGGATGGAGGGTGCTTAGTGTCGAGGATGGGAATGAGGATATCCCTGCTATCGTCGACGCGTTGGAGAAAGCGCGGGCGGAAACGGAGAAGCCCGTTTTTATTAATATCCGCACGACTATTGGTGTGGGCAGCAAGGTTGCTGGCGACGCCAAGGCGCATGGTGCTGCGCTCGGCGTGGAGGACGTGGCTAATATTAAACGTGCCTCGGGGATGAATCCCGAAGAGCACTTTGTTATCTCGCAGGAGACATATGATTTCTTCTCCGAGGTGCGGCAGCGAGGAGAGCGATATGAGCGCGAATGGAGGGAGTCAGTCGAGGCGTATGGGAAAGAATATCCCGATCTCGCTGCTGAGTTCGCGCTTCGGGTTAAGGGGCAGATGGTTAAGGACTGGAGGACGATCATACCATCTAAGGAGTCCTTTCCGACTACCCCGACGCCATCGAGGAAATCGGCCGGTCTGGTGTGCAATCCGCTTGCCGCGGAGTTGAGGAATATGATGGTTGGGACTGCGGACTTGTCGCCTTCTGTTAATATGATCTGGAAAGGAAAGGTCGATTTCCAACATGTGAGTCTCCTCGCTCAGTTTTCATCGTTATCGCTGACGATTATTGCTTGTTCAGCCTGATCTCCGTCCCGCATGTGGTATCACAGGTGACTACACGGGCCGATACATCCACTGGGGCATCAGAGAGCACGCCATGGCAGCCATATCGAACGGCCTAGCAGCGTACAACAAAGGCACGATTCTGCCCGTGACATCCTCCTTCTTCATGTTCTACCTCGTAAGTACCAATACACCTTACCCCAGAGAAGCATCAACATCCTCTAACGGTACCCAGTACGCCGCCCCAGGCGTCCGAATGGGTGCCCTCCAACGCCTACAAACAATCCACATCGCAACACACGACAGCATCGGTACAGGCGAAGACGGCCCCACACACCAACCCATCGAACTCGCAGCCCTATACCGCGCAATGCCGAACATCCTCTACATCCGACCGTGCGACTCCGAGGAAACAGCAGGCGCCTTCATTGCCGCGCTCTCGGCGACTTCGACCCCAAGCATCATGTCCCTTTCACGGCAAAATCTCACACAATACCCGACCCGCTCCTCCCGCGAGGGTGTGCAGAGGGGTGCTTACGTATTTATTGAAGAAGAAGAGGACGCCGAAGTCACGCTTATCGGGGTAGGTTCGGAGATGACGTTTGCCGTGCAGACGAGGGAGATACTTAAGAATGAGCATGGTATTAAGGCGCGCGTTGTTAGTTTCCCCTGCCAGCGACTTTTCGAGGCGCAGAGTAGAGAGTACAAGAATAGCGTTCTGAGATATAGATCGAGGATGAAGCGTGTGGTTATCGAGGCGTATGCTGCGACGGGATGGGAGCGGTATGCGCATGCGGGGTACTCGATGAGTTCATTCGGGCATTCACTCCCGGGGGCTGCGGCGTATAAGTACTTTGGGTATGAGGCGGGTTTGATTGCGGAGAGGGTCAAGGGGTTTTTGGATGGGTTGAAGGCTGAAGGGATTGAGGAGCTTGATGGGGAGTTTCGGGATTTGAATCCTGGGGCACATTAATCTACTTCCCTTGATGAGTGTGGACCCGGGGTTCATGTAATGATAAGAGTGAAATACTGTATGTGAAAGTTAATGAAATCTCTCGGATAACCAGAGATGGATCGAATGACAACACAAGAAGATGGTGAAGAACTGCAGTCTGATATCTTTTCATTACGCAGTTGAAACTCAGTGGATGTAGCATTAAGATGAGCAGCCGCCCGAATCTAACTACCTCCTGCTTACATAATGGCATGTATCGTTGCCATGGTCCCCTCACATGACGAATAGCAAGTCGGTGTCTAAGTGGGAAGTTAGCGGTATACCCACTTATCACGGTGAACGACTTCTTACCTAGCGGATGGCTGCAAGACAGCTGTGGCTTTTGACTGTACTTGGCCTCTAATAAATCGCGGATGCTATTGAGCAGCTCGACGTAGCTCTGCTTGGGATCTTGCTTCAGGGCCGTGGTGAAAGCCCACGACATGGCGCCAGTGGCCTGCGATGCAATGGTGGCATCGGCACTTGTCTGGTCATCCTTGCTGCCCGACCACATGATGACGTCTGCCGGTGATGTCTTGGTCTCCATGGTCTTCTTGTAGCCCGAGCTTCCCTTAAATGCTGACTTGGCGAAGCCCATGACAGCACTTGCTGCACCGCCTGTGTCACCAGAGGCATACGACATGACTGCCGATAGCAGACCCTTGCCCGCTTCAGCTGCTAGGTTAGGTTCTTTCAGCACACCCTTGGTCGAGTAGAGATATGGTAGGTCCAGAGCAGAGCCGGAGTGGCAGGCGTCGAAGATGGCGGTTAATCTGACACCAGCGACCAGAGGCTTGACTACGACGTGATGCATCTCGTCGTCAACTATGTGGCCGGCATCCTTGAAGTCGACGGGGTAGATAACCTCATCGTAGCCGTCTTCCTCGTCACCGTCGGTATCCTGGGCCTGCCCACCATGTCCTGAGTAGTGCAAAAAGAGGGAGTCGTTGGGTTGAGCGCCCTGGACGAGCCATGCCATGGCACGGAGAATGTTAGCCTTGGTGGGTATTAACTGTGGATTGTGCTGATCGTCGGTCAGAATGATTGTGTCTTCTCGTTTATAGCCATAGTTCTCGGAAAGGAAGGCGAAGAGGTTCTTGGTGTCGTTGATGCACCCTGCTAGCTCCCCATCCTGGCCGAAGTAATTGATACCAATCAGCAAGGCTTTGCGCCTACCGGTACAGTTAGAGTACTGGAAAGTATAGCCCTCCGGAGCACCGTGACCGAACTGCTGTGGTGCTGAGGGTGGGGGAGGCCCAGCGCGGTGATGCCCGCCGTATCCTTGGACAGTCAGGTAGCCATAGGAGTCCAGTCCCGGAGGAGGTGCGAAAGGCGGCGGTGGGTAGCGATTTCGTGATTGCTGGGGAGGCGGGTATTGATTGTAACTCCGGTGAGATGGAGGCCCTCCTGGCGGTGGATATTGGTTGTAGCTATGTTGAGGCGGCGGCGGTTGTTGATACTCGCCTCTGTAGCCACCACCTCCATGCTCTCCTCCATAACCGCCATGCCCGCCGTGTCCGCCATAACCTCCATCACCACCATATCCCCCGCTGGGTCCCCCTCCATAGCTCCCGCCCGGTGGACCGTAACCACCGTGCTCAGGGCGACTACCGCCATAACCTCCGCCGTATCCACCTTGATAAGCCATGTCTATGCTGCAAACAGACAAAAGATGGGTGTATTTCTAGTTAATTAATTGTGATAAATCCAGTTGGAGGAAGAAGAGAGCGAGATCTGGCGGTGACCAGGAGAACAAGGGCGTGACAGATGACAGGTGTAAGAGATAGAGATAGGCAGGTTATAGACTCGCGCGGCAGGGAGCTGACGTGTTGTTGAGCGAGGATTGGAAGTGGGATGTCAGAAGTGGAGGGGCATTGATTGTCACCAGCAGCGGTCAGGTTACCTGTCCAAGGACTAGAATAGGTGCGTAGTGAGGGAGGCGAGCAAGGTATCACGCTACCAGGCTTCGCGGCTTGCCTAGCATAGCGTCCAGACCCTGTAGCTGTGTACCAGATAAGGCATGGATAAGGGGCGCTAGTGCAGAACTAGGATCAGCTAGGGTGTTTAAGGCTGGAGAATTTGGGGGAACCTGGTGCGACTAGGCATGCGCGGATGTTTCGGGGTCCTTCAGGGGCAACCTGGCTCCTGAGTGGACAGCTTGAGGCCTCCAGCCCACTGTCGCGCGCCTACCTACCCCGCCATCCATCCCTCCATCCCTCCCTCCCTCCCTCCCTCCTCCTCACTCAGGCAAACGCCAATTAAATAAACCCCGCGCTGCGTCTCTTCAAATTATTTGCGTATTCTACCTCCGATGAGCAACACCCTACTCATGAGTGTATATAAGACCCAAGGACTCAATTATCGAGGTCGGTGTCAACTTGAAGCGGCTTGGTAGGCCCGACTGCTAATGAGCCCCTCCTGATCTTACAATCCAGCCCACAACCCCTCGTACACGTAAAGCCCCCAAGCCTTGGCTGCATTGGTTTAATTGGTCGGCGGCCTCTCTCAGAGCCCCAGTCTCAACGACACTCCTACAAAAGTGTCACAAACACGGCAATTTCTTGCCGAACAGCTCGTCAATCTCTACGATTGGATTTTTCAACTGTGCAATGGCTTTGATACTGTGTGCCCTCAATTAAAGCTGGTACGTGTCTGTGCATCATCGTACCTACATATCTACTCCATTCACAGCATACCGACTTACATCAGTCGTGCGACTATCAGTGAGAGCGGGCCGCGCCTCCACGCTAATTAAAAGCCCTCGACACCAATGCCATTACCACCACTTCCTACGCTTCACTTCTCTCTCCCATCTCACCTCTGAACCGTGTGTTTCACACATCCTTCTTCACCATGTCATCATTCTTTAACAAGCTCGCGAGTAAGCTCGACGATCTAGACATCGGCGGCAGCAAAGATAAAGACAGGGAAGAGGAACAACACAGTGAGTACAGCCCCAGATGTCACAGCTGAGATACATATGACGCGAGACTCATAGAGTACTAGAGAACCGTGATTATCCGCCTCCTTCAAATCAGTACGGCAGTCAGTACAGCCATCAAGGTGGTCCTCCGCCTCAGTTCTACGGGTACCCAGGTCAACATCAACAGTCGTACGGGAGCCCCCCGCCCCCTGAGGGATACAATCGTGATCATTCTTACGGTGGTCCACCACCCAACGAGGGATATCGCCAGGACTCTTACGGGGCTCCCCCGCCTCAGCGAGATTACCCCGGCCAGTACCAGTCGCCGCGACCGCAACAGTACAGCAGTCCGCCGCCTCCCGGCCAAGCTCCCGAGTACCGTCATCCCGAGGGAAAACCTCCTCTTCCGCCTGGATGGATTCCCCAGTGGGACCAAAAGTACCAACGTTGGTATTACGCTGAAGAGTCCACCGGCCATACGCAGTGGGAAGCCCCTGGCGCCCGCAGCCACGACACCCGTGGATATCCCGGAGCCGGAGACTACCCGTCACACGGCGCTCCAGGATACGGGGCCCATGGAGAAAGTTCCCATGAATATGGCGACCGCGGACACTCTGGCTACGAACACGGCGGTGGCCATGGTGGCCAAGGTGGATACTATGAGAGTGGTGAGCATAAGGAGAAGAAGAAGGATAACACCTTGCTATATGCCGCCGGTGGTTTAGCTGTTGGTGCCATAGGTGGTGCTTTAATCGCAGATGCACTAAGTAGGTTCCTCCCAAGAGTTCATCTAGATACGAAGTGAGCAACTTTACTAATCAATCATAGATGACTCTGACGAGGAGCACCATGCCCCACCCCCACAGCAATCGTACGCGGCTCCTGCCCCAGCCGCAGCTCCATATCAAGATCCATACGCAGCACCAGGACCCGCCTACGAACCTGCGTACAACGCTGACGGCGAGTATGTCGACGCTAGCGATCGCGAATCTGTTGCCGAAGCGCGGGAAGAATATGAGGAAGCGCAGAGAGCCGCTGCCGACTCCGACGCAAGCAGTAGTGAACAGGAGGATCTCGAGGAAGCTCGCGAAGAGTACTACGAGGAGTACGAGGAGGCTTACGAAGACTGACACAAATAGCCGTCCAGGGTTTCTCCCTGGGCAGGTTGAGGGGATGGTGCATGAGGTGGTTGAAGTTGAAGCAACGAGGTTTATGTCATGTACGAAGTTACGTCAAGCAAGCATGAAATAACTGCGCGATGCCGCGGAATATACATGGGTGGCGCGATGTCGTCTTTCGCTAAAAGTGGTTTAAGAAACCTTAGATAAATGTATACATAAAGGGGCAACCGCTACGTAATTGTTTCGCCTATTACGAAATATAGTTATCGGACAAGCCCTTTGTGATATGTAGGGGAGAACTTGTTGGTCTTGAGCTTCGGTGATGTTAGACTTGTTAATAGAAATAAACCAAGTCTTGGACGTATTGAAGTGTTCGCAGCGTTTAATATACAGGCTATTACTTGACATAGTGGCAAAATGAGTGAGGTGTCAATAATTATTGTGTCCGACGATGATTGTTACAAATACGATGATTTCAAGTTGTGTTTAAAGTTCTGTTGAAAATACCAACCAATTAATTTGTTTTAAGTTTATAAAGAAGAGTAGGTAGGTCGAGACTTTCAAAAGAATATTTGGATCTTCACCTGTCTAATACTTGTTAAAGCTACAGCTTACCTAGCCCACACGGCCCATACAGCCCCCATAACCCATACAATACGGTTCATACAATAGCCCATTCATCACCCCATACAACCAGCATATACAGCCCTCCGCAGGCCTAGCTAGCCCTGGGCATAGCTCCCACCCCCAAAACTTACCTAATGTAGTATCTGTGACACGGCTTCGCTTTCAGACGCACGCGTCACAACCCGTTGTCAGTGTCCTAAGCCCATCACTCGCTTATCACGAACAACTAATCCCTAATCATTTGCGATCATATCCTTTCCTCCAGACTGAGCATCTAGCCTTTCATATCATCTTGTCAGTCATAAATAACTCAGAAATATAGTCCGATGATGGGGCCACATCTTGGGAAGAGACGGCACACAGACTCCGGCGCGCGAGACACACATTGAAGCAGGAAGAAGAAGATTAGTTAGAGACATTATGATGGTGATTCTTCTCCTGAGAATTTTCCACCTGAGCTCTATGATGCCTTGTCGAAGATCTGGCTCACGCCGCTCACTCCGCTGGAACTCAATCGGCGGAACAGCCTTCTGGCTCCTTCACCTCTACCTCCATTTCCATCTCCACCCAAGCCTAAGCTTAAGCCCATGACGTCGGAAGAGGAAGAGGAAGAGGAAGAGGAAGAGGAAGAGCTGGTTTACCCAGAGCCGGGGGATCTTGCCCGCTTCGCGAGACGGGGTAGTCCTGATCTACAGCATCTGGGAGGGGTATGTATATGCTTTGATTTTAGAATATAATGCATTTCATATTTCATTTGCTACTTACGGGCGATTGAACCGACTGACTGACTGACATGTGCGTAATTACCTTAGTGCCCAGAGCCGAGGCGGCCAGATGCATATGGGCATAGGTCTCACTGGGTGCCAACGTACGAACGACGGAAGGGAAGAGCTCTGTATTTCGAAAAATTTACACAAACGACAAATAGGAACTGAGCCTACGGACTTGGGGCGGAGCAGGTAATGCCTAATGGCACGCGGTGCTTCGTCTTGGCGAAACGGTAAGTCTGCTCGGGTGACGTTTTAGACAGACAGAAGTGGCATGAAGGGTTAGAAGGCAGCTTTAGAATATTCAATGTGGGGATAATCACAAGATATTATTACTACCGAAATGGTAAAGGAACCATGGTGTGAAGTGCAGTATGTGGCTTTGCGATGCGGAAGGAAGGAATTTCGGATTGTGGCTAGTGTCCTGCAGACAGAGAGCCCTGAATGCAGCCTGGGGGGGCCTGACCTGATTAATATGGTGGCATCACTGGCACATACCAACGGGCAGGGCTGGATCGGCAGTGTTCAGCTGACTTCCAGGTGAACTCCAGCTACCATATAGTCCAACTCTATTATCCTGGGAGCTTAGTCATCGAGGTACAGATACATGGCACGGTTGTGCAGTATACTATTGCGATGGCCGCCCGAACCCCCTCATGCTGCTTATCTTTGACCGTTAATCCCTGCGCGATACTCTGCCAGCTATCCTAGTCGGTCGGTCCTGGGCTAGTCAATCTATATCGTGTAAGGTCCCTGCGCGATGCATCCTGGTCGGTCGGTCCTAGGCTAGTCAATCTATAGTCAATCCATATCGTGCAAGATCCCTGCCGCTGTTCTCTAGTGTAGTACCCGAGGTACCTAGCGTAGCTCCAAGCTAAGAATTAAAGCTTATCCTGTTCATAATACTTGCGCTGCTCCATACCCCCTACGTTCCCTCTCAACCTAGTACTATGCTAAACAAGGGGTTTTAACTAATTAAAGAGTTTTAAAAGCGGGATATAAGGGTAAATATGCAACTAAAAGTTAGCACAGGTGAGTCCGGCGTTAAAGGGATACCTCTTTAGGATAAGGTAGGATGACATTGCCGAAGGCAGAACGAGCTATGACAAGGATCCCTCGCGACCTGCGCCAATCCATCATATAACCAGCCCATCTTAGAATCATTGGCGTCAACTGTAGGTTCATGGTAGGAAACTCACCGAAATTCTGCAGGAATCTTCTACCTCCGGCAAACCAGCGTGCCTAGATCCTCGCTTCTTATGCATGACGAGATACTCGCCAAGAACAATGAGCGAATCCGTACGGGTGTGTGGAAGGGCGGGCGATGCCACGAGTTATTGTTCGTAGAGAGATTGTGCGTAGGGCTGTGTTCCTCTTTCTTGAGTTTTCTTGCGTATATAAATATCGATCCTTTTCCCAGCGAAACCTTTCACCTTCTCATCACATCTCATACCATTAATCTTATATTAATCTTATGGCTTTACACCAACTCGCCCATACTCTTCACCGTCCTAGTTGTTATCTGCTTGTCTAGTAGAGTTTATTCTGTCTATTTTTCAAATTTATTTGCGTGATCTCTACAGCAAGCTCATATCTTGTCAGCCCATAACCTTAGTGCTAGCTTACGCTCCACATTCCGAGAATGCCTTCGTCAAACACGTGCGTCTCATCTCTTTATTTCCTCTAAGAGTGATCCAATGCCTTCCCCTTCTCTGCCTTTCTTCAAGACGTTCGGATTCCCCCAAATTATAAGGTCTCCTAGAAAGATCATGAAGATCAATAGCACTAAGATCTACTCCTAACAGTGCCAGATATTCTAATTGGAGCACAGCAACTATGGCTGGGTCCGCGGGACATGCTTCGTCTGAACATAATGGCTTCACTTCGCCTGCCGGTCCCGGGCATCGCGTGTCCACCAAAAACTCCAATAAGAAGCTAAGCAAGAAGAACAAGAAAAAGAGACAGCAAGAAGATCTCCTTGGCATTGGCTCGCAGTTCAGTTCTTAAGGTCAGTCTTGTATGTTGAACCGTATCCCCTGCCTTACGTAATGAGGCCAGCCTGACCTTGCCATATGTGGGTAGTATCTGACTCTCTTACCAACACGGGCGGAGAATTGCCATTGTGCGGGGACAGTAATTTGGGCCAGTATCACAGGAAGACAATAGCTATGAATACATGTTGCTGCTACTTAAGCATATACTTCTATTTCTGTTTTGTTCGTGCGCTTGTGTGTGATATGCTAGATTACGCTAACTTGTTGAGCCACTTTATCCAATTGCTGGTGCCTTTATTCTCTGAGTCTGCACGCACGTTTCAAATCTCAGACTATGGACTACCTCTAGATTAATGAGGGTAAAGGCGTTGTAAGGTTAAGGTTCTAGGCTACCTAGTGGGTGCAGAGGGGGGGATCCTATAACTTAGGTACTCCGGGACATACAAAAAGGAGCGTCTACGCTCATTTCTAACGAGTAAGGTGGATGAACGTCAGCCAGATGACGGTAAACCGCTACTCGTACACACGAAATAAGGCTTGCAACAGCCGAGAGATCAGCTTATCAGCGGCTGAGGAAAACGTAAGTCTCACAAGACCTAACACAGGTCTTCCGGTGACCAATACATACGGTACGCTGGCTAACGTCAATGTAATATAATGCTAGCTAGTCTCAATGCAACATCATGTAGTTATGGGACCTCCCTCTGCACCCGCTAGGTAGCCTAGAACTTAACCCAATACAACACACTTTACCCTCACTAATCTCATGTAAGCAACGCTTCACTCATGTTTTGCGCAGGTCCACATGCACGCATTGTTGCCTTAGAGGCCTAGCCAGGCGAACCAGGGGAACCATGCGACCGACCTCCGCGGGAATTGTTGCACTCTCCCTGATAGCTCTACTACACCGTCGGGCTGACATTAAGACGGAATTTACATGTGCTAAACTTATCACGGTGTTTCGGGAGACCCCGTCTGGCCCGGGCCTAAAGGAGGTGCGTCAATGCAGCTTTGGGAAGACTGTTACTTTACCTAATTAGGTAAAGACTAGCCTATACCACTTTAAACTACCACCATACACATCCTTTATATCAGTCGTAGCTATAGCGAAAGGTATCTGTCAGGTTAACCCTCTGCACAACTAGAACACAGAATATATACACCTAGCTTCCCACCTACGGTAAATCCCAGTCATACTAGAAAAGGCTATATCGAAACTTTACCACACAGATAGACAGACAATACAATCATTCAACTCGGCAATAATGCCTCTACCGCGTGTCCGCGACCATCCATAACATCAGCGCATTGGATCGCGTACAAGGATTCTAACTCTTATAACGCCGCTCGCTCGCCCGCTCGGCTATCACACACCACCATGTCTAACGCACCGCTATGTGTCAATTCCTTCTCGTAGGACAAGCGCACAGGTCGTATTACCTCGTCTTGCACATACTGTTGTGCAAGTAACACTGCAGGAGATATTTTCTTTAGCAGATCGTCGTCGGACTGAAGTGCATCCTGCTCAAGCTATTTGCATATATTATAGGGCCTTTCCCAATTAGAAAGTGGCTACCGTAAATGGTAAGTGCCTATACTGTTCGTGTTACATTTGTATTGTGAAAATGGATGTCTTGGCCCCCAACCGCTTTATCTGGGGAAGGTAAGTACATTGGTATTGGCAGGGCTGGATCGGCAGTGCTCAGCTGGATCGGCAGTGCTCAGCTGGGTAAGGTATAAGTCTTACTGTATACAGCGAGACACCTAAATCGACATGTCACGGATGGCTAGGCCGTTAGCCACTCGAGGCGGTCGCCACTATGCTAGAGACCGGAGGGTTAGCGTAATTCAAAGTATCCGGGTAGTCTATCGCATATAAATGCCTTCGAGCGGTCTCCAGCAGCTGTACTACCAGCTTACCAGCGCGTATATAACACTACCTAATGTAAGGGCAGTGCTTAGAATTATAACTTAGTCTAAAGGTGTTAAACATAAGCTGAAAGGTTGGAAGATGGGCTAGGGAGAGAGGGGTATCCCTTTGAGCGCCATTTTGTTGCCAACTTGCCAAGCCTTCTTGGCGTCCCTACACCCCCTTGCTAACAAAGTTACATTATTATAACCCGAGCCCACCCACACTGTATTAAGACGGCAAAGTAGCTTTATATAACAATAGTTATTGCAGTAACTTCCGGCATAGGCAAAAATAGGAGAGAAAATAAGTAACTATTACTTTGGCTGTTCTAATTGGCTTATAACCTATGTCTAGTGAGGCTTGGCAAATTGGCGACGAAATGGCACTCAAAGGGATAGGTATGCCGATGTTCCGCACCTACTATATAACTATAATACAACACCACAATGGCCGGGTAATGCTGCCATCAATCGTGACGTGAGCCATTGGTCTGTACCTCTTGTAATAGCATATACCGTAACGTGACACTATGTATATTCAGCACAGAACTCAGCCAATACTCGGTGTTGAAGGTGCAGCGCGCGTACCATGTTCGTCAGCTGCCGCGGGTCACGTCTTCTAGGAACCTGAATTTGATGACTAGTACTACATACGCAATCCGACAGTAACGCAGGTATGCAGACAAAATATGAGTGGTTAAAGATCCGCCATGGCCTCGGTTTAGCTATCAGCATCTAGCAGCAGGGATTCCTACCTATCGGGACAGCTGTCAAGGCGCACAAAGCCAGATAGTAATATGGGGTTTGTGTTGCGTCAAGTACAGTAGTACTACCTAGATAGAGTCGCCGACGTATTGATTATCTGCATGTATAGTTACATTCAGTGGTGGACTGCTTCAGAGGTCCGAAGAGCCTCACACCAATATGATGAGGTGTGCCTCGTTGGGCCTGAGAGCCTGCTTTGATCGACCAGAAGAGAATACTTGTTGGGCTAGATTGCTTGATGCCACTATAATTGGTCACTGGTTGGTGTTACTTATATCCCAAGCCAAACCCGGTAGTCACGAAGATAGCAACTCCCTACCGTATTCTCACTGCCAGCTTAAATCTGACCTCATCCGAATATGGCAGGTAAACGCAGTGTCGAAACCTCTCATTGGTTGATTGATTGACATGTGAATCGCTCACAGCGCGGCTGCGCCCGCAGGTGCTGTGGAAGGAACCGGACCAAGGCATGGAGTGCAGCACTAAGGAGAGAAGAATTTGGGGGGTTGGGGGTCTGGGTGTAAGTGGAATATTCTAATAGGGGGTTACAAGCACGCCGTTAAGCAAGTAGTTGATGTTAGCAGCGAGGGGTGTCAACATGGGCCGATGTTGTTGCGCCTTTACTCATCTGTGAGGGTGTAGCTTGGGGACTGGATTAATGATGGAACATATTGGTAAGATCTCGTAGGTTCGAGTTTCTTCTGCCCATGTACATTTTCTATTGCCCTGTATGTAACGCTATACATCGCCGTTGATCGTCCTGTTCGTCTCCATTTTTCTCTCTCTTTCTCCCTTTTCAGTGCGAGGGGCACCGTTAAAGGCCATTGTTTTACACTGCTACTGCATTACCACGCATACTGTCGTCGGATATAGCCAGCCGCACTAGAAGGAGGGAATAGGTGTAAAGACTGTTATTCCTTTGCTTTTTAGCTCCCAGTTTAGTCCACGCATGAACGCGTCACGTTTGTTATAGGGCTGAAAAGCAAGGCGTACTCTGAGCTGGTGTGGATGGATGTCGCCGCATTGACCTACCTCTCTGGGTTATGCAGCTTGGCGCATTCATACCGTAGTTTCTGGCTATGATGGAAATTCTTGTCACCTGATCATCCATTACCAGGGTGACCTAGATCGCCAAAATGATGTCGGACGTCATCAAGGGAATATCGAATCATAGTCGGTCAGTCTATAGATCATCTTTTCTAGCTGACGGTCTTCCAGCCTCGGGCCTCGCAATACGATCATCTATAAGCATAGCATTTGCGATGCGTTCATTCAAGACTCCTGATTTCGTATATTCGAGAGTGACATTTGTACAGAAACTCTGCATTACGAGTACTACGTCTCAGCGACACGATGTAACCAAGCATACAAAGTACAACAGCAACAGGGGTAAGCTTCGCCGTTGTCCTGATGAGATGGCTGTGGGTAGCTCATGATACCACATTATTTGCAGATTTCGAGGCGCGGTTATCGGTAGATCTTACTCAATATCTTAGGACGACACGACTTTTCACAACCTATATACTAGGTTACCCGATAATATAATCTCATGATATATGCCCTAGTTCTAACGAATGATGATGGGTGAATCAAATTGTTCTTTGGTCGCTTGAGTCTCCCACAACAGATTTCGTCGCCCGATTAGGAATTACCCTCTTCCTATACAGGCTAGCGTCTTATGTAGCGCCAAGGCCAGGCATAGGATCCTGGCAATGTGAGCACTTCTACAGCTGCGACGCCTGTGCAGAGACAGTTGATTTATCGGACTGCTGGATGGCGCAGGAATGGCCAAAAACAGGGGCGCTATACATAAATTGAGATTTTAGTCTAGCGGCTTGACTCTCGGCCTGGCCGCATCTGTATACCTAGGTAAGCACCTATCAAAACCGACAGTCGAGGTGGTGTTCACGATATGCAATTGAGGTTGAGCGCCACATCACATAGGTGCGCTCACATCCCGGCGCCACCATCTGACACCGTTGGGTGTGATGTCGATCCTTCGTACTGTAAGTGTCGACGTGGTAGTAGAATGCCGGAAACAAGAGTGCATCAAGTACATGGTGGCTCTCACCTCAGTCGATGCCATAAGATCTCAAAAGGGCAATATAAAGTGGAAGGAAGATTCTAACCAAGTGATATGCAGATGAGAACACCTGAATACAGCGCATTTAGTGTGGGATACTATGGCGCTGCTAGAGCTGCTCTGCTAGTGCTACTGATTAACCCATGTCGAGTCGTCCACTTTGATACCGGGACCGCCAAGACACGCCATACCGCACCAGAAGCAGCGAGTCGTGGCACAATCGCTGCAAGTCACCGCTGCCGGCTTCGTCATTGGCCTGCGCGAAGGCAATAAGAGCCGGTCTAGCTCGTTTAAATGATGTGGGTACTGGTGCGAACTGGTGTGTACTGGTGCGAACTGGTGTGTACTGGTGTGTACTGTACACTTTCGCGTCAGGTACCCACACTGGTCAGCGAATCACAATTATGGGCGGCGTCTAATGCAACGTCAGCGCGCAAAGCATTCCATATACCTAATTCGTTTCTCTGAACTAGCAGACAGATCCTCCTGAAGACGCAGCCAGGAAAGAGCCAGCTGACACCACCTTGCCCGCCCTGCATATCAGTATTGATAGTTGGGTAAATGTTTCTTTCATGCGTTTCCGGATGTGTCTCATCGGCGGTGTATGCCTTATAACTCGACAGCCCATGCCCAGCCAGGACAGCCAGTAATCCTCTTCAAGTGGCTGAGAAGGGAAGAAGGAGGGGGGGGAAGGGGGGAGAGGGTACAAGGAAGCCGATAGCCATGCAACTCTTCCAGAAACCGCACCAGATGTGGCTCAATCTTGCAGGATATGACTGGGGCTGGAGACTCTCACTTCCTTCTTCCTCTAACAGATCTGTATATATAGTTACTTCTTCTCCTCCAAAGCGTCATTCAAATTCTTATCATTTACCCATTACAACAAATTTTTTTTCGGCCAGGCCCTTTCATCTTCCCACTCATAAGTCCTTATACCTCTCTATCGGCTCGGCGAGTGTCCATACTACCTATCCATATTAGCGCTACAAGGCATCTCATACCAAACAATGTCGTCATCAACCGCGTGCGTACATCTTGATATTTTCTTCGACTCGCCCAGTTATCCACGATCCAAGCCACCGTAACTGCTCTACTGTACTACAAGCTTCTATCATAGATTAGAATACAAGAGGCTTACATACACTGCTGAAAAGTGCCGGATCTGCTAAGTGGAGTGTCGCTGCGACCATCGGGTCCTCAGAGCACTCGAGCTCGTCTTTCAGTCATAATGACTGCGTGTGTTGTAAGAAATCGGGGATGAAGTCAAACAAGAAATATAAGGAGAGCAAAGGGGAGAAGAAGAAAAGCCGGCAAGAAGCCCTTCTTGGCATTGGGGCACAGTTCAACTCCTATGGGTCAGTATACAGCGAAGAAACTTAATCGCTATTATAAAGCTGAGCTGACATTATTGTACAGGAATTCACTGTGATGACTTGCCATAATAGCGGCCGCGGAATAGATAGTATTGCAAGTAGGCCGATAGAGTCTGACGGCAGATATACGTAGATGGAGCACTATCCCAAGTTAGGTTTGTAGAAACAGAAGAGGGCTTCGGTAGCAATATAAACACGCCTTGGGAACATTGTTAGTGACATTTTACCTATACGTTATCGCCGTGGTGGCACATCGTAATATTCCTTTCTTACGAAATAGTCCCTCAAATTTAAGAGAACCCGGTGTATGTGGTCTTAAAAGCTGAGCTACTCCTACCATGACACGGCATATACATTTGTTACTTACACGGAGGTTACTCACCGAAGAGAAAGTCTACGAGCACAGGGATTGGCATAGTGGAATTAGGAAAGTTAAGTTGCGTTCTTAAGTCTCATTTACATCTACCATCTATGACCCCTTAGCGCAACACACCCCTTAGCGCAACCGCCAAACCTAGCAATACTACTAATTATATACCTACTTTACTTATAGCTAATACAATTATTAATAAAGCTTTTTTTTTATAAATAACGCTGCTAAATAGCGCTTTTCTTAGTAGTTAGGCCTATATAAATAATATATAGCTAATCGGGTTATCCCTAGTTTAATTAGGGCTTATACTACTAGATAATCTATTAAAAACCCCTTAATATTAGTATCTTATTTTATTTAATATACTAACTTTAATACTACCTATTTTAACTAAAAGTAAAGCTATTATAATACGCTTTATATTAAAAAATTATTAATTAATACTATATTTAATATAACTAATAATAATATATCTTTAAATAAAGTGGCGTAAAAGTATAGTATTTTTAAAACTATTTTTTTATATAGACTTTTTAGCAGACTTTTGCGTACTAAAACAACGCACCCTTAATAGATATTATTTAAAAAGTAGAAAGATATAATTTTATAGTAGATTCTATACTAAAAAGCCTTTAGCGCTACTTTTTCGCATTTTATAATTAGGGCTATTATATTTACACTTATAAAATAATATAGTTATAATAGCAACTTTAAAAAGCATTAGATAAGCGGGTTTTAAAAGCATAATCTTTTAATTTATATTAAAATTAGTAAAAAACAAAAGGCTGCATATTTTAATAGCTTTATAGCTAAAGTAGTTAACTAATATTTTAATATATATAAAGATTTTAAATAAATAAAGCTAAAGTTAACTTTTAATATTAATAAAAGTAGTATTATAACTAGCTTTAATTATATATTTAGCTAATAAAAAGCTAGGCTTTAACTCTTTAATCTTTAGTTCTTTTACTAATAAAAAAGCTATTTTAAAAAGCCTTTAAAGCTATAGCTAAACTTCTTTTATTAAAACTATCTTGGCTATTAATATAGCTTTTAATCTAGGTATTATTTTTAAAAAAAAAGACTTTTAAGTTTAATAGTTTATTAAAAAGTTTAAAACTTTTACTAATTAAAATTAGATTTATACTTTTAAAGGCTAAACAAATAATAAAGTAGCTAAATACTAGTTTAAACAAGTTTTTATACCCTAAATTTACTAGCTTTATAATAAAAACAATTCTAAAGCTATACTTTTAATTCTAAATAGGTATAAGAGTTATATATTTATATATATTATTATTTTTTATTTTATTTTATGATATAATAATT
>NPFG01000544.1:0-22798 GCA_002288965.1 Xylaria sp. MSU_SB201401
CTATTAACTAAAAAAGCTATATAAATATTATTTTTCTTTAATTTTACTATTTATTTTATTTCCTAGTAAAATAAAAACCAGATAAAATTTTAATATAGTTTTTAATATAGTTATAAATAAAATAGTGGTAAATTAAAAAAAAATATTTATATAGTCCTTTTTAATTAATAGCACAAATTTTTAAATTATATATTTATAGCTATAAAATTAGTAAAGTTGTTATAGTTTTTATATATAGATTTTATATAGGGTTTTAAAGTGGTTTATTTAATTAGGTGGCCCGGTTATATAAGAGATGCGTTATAATATTAAATAATAAAACTATAATAATTAATTTTTAATTAATTTTATAATATTATTTAATTAAATATAAATATAAATCTGTTTAATATTTATTTTTAGCTATTTCCCCCACCTTTTAAGCCCCCTGTCTAAATAGTAGGTTTTAAAATAATCAGGTGGTTTATAAGGGGGGTGGCTTATAATCCCGGGGTTTATCTTATCCCCTAATACGCCTCAATCTCATCGCTTACTACTTGCTACCTTGATTTAAACTAGTAAGTAGTTAGAATAACAAAGAGATATCTTATATTTATATTTCAACAACTTTATTACATATCTTTAATACTCTTTATAACGCACAAGTCTATAAATCTATAAATTAAATTTATAAACACTATTAAAAATATATTATATCTTTATTAAAGATAATAAATATTAGTAATATAAATTAGAATTTAAATATAAAATCTAATATATTATTAGAATTAGTTTTTAGACATCTTTTTTTTATTAAAATCTGTTAATCTTTTTTCTATCTAAATACTTTAATTAGGTAACCGCCTAAATAAAGTAATAAGAGGAATAAAAATTAATAAAGCAATAATAGCTAAAAGACTATAAAAATATTCTAAATACCCACCACATACACACCGAGAACAGTAGTTAAGTAAGCAATATAAAAGCCTTTCCGAATTTAATTAACTATATACCCCGTAAGATTAACTTGCTTGGCGCTAATTTTAAGATATTATTTTAATATTAAATTAAGCTAGTAGCAAATATCGACTTTGTTATAAGAATAAAGCTAAGGGCTCGCATTACTATACTCTAAATTAAAAAGACAAGAAAGAGGAGGTTTTGCTTTTCCTAAAAGAAGGCTATAAAGTATACTAAGTATAATTCGTAAAAACCTTATCATATTTTAAAGCCTCGAGAGGCCTTGCACCGTCGTGTTAGGATTTAATTACCAAGACTAAAACCAAAACCGGCTAAATATTAAGGGAGTCTAATTAAGATATAGATAAAGAAGAGCCCGGTAGTCATTAGTACGGGATTAATTAATTCATAAGGTTATAAGTGCCAAGTCTTACTAACAGCAGCACCGCTGCTAGCGGCATATAAAACGAAAAGAGCTATGTCACGAGTGGGTAGGTAGATCAAGTCAGGTACAATATATGTGAATAGCTTCAAGTTCTATATTCTATATAGTAGGTATTATATAAGACTAAAGCTTGTAAAAGGGAGGAATTAGGTACGAGATATGTACGAGGAGGGTACCTTTAAGTATGTGGGTTTATGTAGCTTTAAGGCCTAATAAGGCCAGATGTGACAACTATCTTCCCCTTCTTACTAAGGTTGACTACAACCTTTAAAATGTTCAATCAGTTGCATGTTTGGTGTGTGGTGTAGTGTGGTTGTTATAGTGTTAGTACATTGGATGTTGTTATTGTGGTACCTTGTACCTGCGAGTTATATGGGCCCCGCATCTGTTTTGGTGGGGTAACGCGCCCGCGTCCTTTTATATTATTCTATCAATTAAGTTCTATTTTTCTTTTCTCTCTTTTTTTTTTTAGCTGCTACTAAAATCATTTTTTAGTTTTAGCTAAAGATCATTATACTTTTTAAGTCCCTTCTTTTCTTTCTATTTTTCTTTCGAATTCATATCTAATTTAGTCTTTTTTCCCTTTCTAATTATATTCTATTAATTATGCTGTATTGCATATATTTGTCGGCTGCTGTAATAGATATAGCAGTAGAGGCAGCTGCAGTAGTAGAAGTAGTAGTAGAGGCTGCAGTAGCAAGAGCAGTAGCAAAAGTAGCAGTAGAAAAAGCAGCAGAAGACAAATTTATTTGTCAAAAGTAGGAGGAGAATAAGGTTAAAAAGGAAAATAAAATTAAAAAAGACAATAAGGTTAAAAATAAAAAGGATAAAGATCTAGTTAGTAATTTAGCTTTAAAGTTAGTATATATCTATTTTGTTAATAGTATAAAATAAGACTAAGGTAATAGCGCTAATTAATCTTCTTTTTTTAGCTATAATACTTCTCTTTCTTCTTTTTTTTCTGAATATTAATAATAATGCTGCTAATAATGCCGACAACAATAATGCAAGTAGTCATCCTTATGCCTAGACAGCTAAACGCTGTAATAAAGCCTTCTTTACTTATAATATAGCTATTTCTATGTTTGTGTCTATAGTATATTATATATATTTTGGTTACGCTACAAATATTTTTTAACTAATTAAAGGTAATCCTTTTAAAATTATTTATACTTTAAAAGATCTTAAAACTATATTATATATAGGCTACAATAATACTTACGTTATTTATAAAACTATATATATTTCTAGGGTGTTCTTTATTATTTTTATAACTATTCTGCTAATATTTATAATTAGATTCCTACTCTTTTAAATTTTAATATAACTTATATAGCCAAACTCCTAAAGTAGGTTAAAAGTGCGTAGGTGCCTTAATGTAATATAGAGGGTACTATAGTCTAAGATAAGCAAGATTAGGTTATTTAGAAGATAGCTTTTTTATTTTACTAAGCTTTTACTAGTTGCTAATTTTGCTTTATAAAGGCTTTTAATTGGCTTATTATTGCTTATTGTAGTTAGTATTATCTATTAGGCACTAAAAAGCCTAGTAAAGTAAGTATTTTTGTATTTAGTTTAATTTTATTTTAGGTTATATTTAGTACTCTTTTGGAATTTAGGAAGTTCTTATATTATATAATCGACTTATTATAGAATGTCTTTCTTTTATATGCTAAATGGTTTTTATTATGTTTGCTAACCTAGTAAGTTCTTTTTATTCCCTTTCTATTTTATATGTATTTTATTTGTATTTTTTAATATTTTTGCTAAGTTATAGTCTATTAAGCAATATTCTATTTATTTCCGATTAATTTGTTTTTGTATTATATATATTAATGCTAGCTATGCCTTTTAGTATATTGCTATCTTTGTATTTGAAGATAAAGTAAAAGCAGCTTTTAACTATTATTATTGTTGTATATTGGTTGCTCGTTAAAAGGCTAAGTATTAAGCCTTTTTTAAATAAATGATGAATCTGGATATTTTTATTTTTAATAAGTAGGTTTTTTATGGGTTTTTTATGCGTAGCTTAATAGTAGAGCGTAGAAATGCTTTAGCTCCTAAAGATTAAGTTTAATTTTTAGTATACTTTTTTTTTTTTAAACTACGCTTTTATACTTTTCTGTATATAATTAGTATATTAGTACCTAATAGACTAGTGTTTTACTTTTTTTATATAAGATAATTAATATTAAATTAAACCTTTTTTAGATTATAACTGCTGGTATTATTATATATTTACTAGCTTTTTAAAGTTAGCTTTCTTTTTTTAGCTTTTTTATTTTTTAAAGGCCTTTATTAGTTTATTAGCTAAAATGTTTATAACTAATACCTATTAATTATATTTGCTAGGCTAACTCTTTTACTTAATCTTATAGTACTAATTACTATTATATATTATAGTGCCTACTATATTTTTAATCTCCTACTTTTTTTAGCTATTTATAAGGTTAGGTAGAGGTAGGCTATATTTATATTTTGCTATTTAAAGCTTTAGTAATTATATAAAGAAAATAGGGTAAAGCTAGTTATATTTATATAAAAGTGCAAGCTAATATGCTTATAAGCTAATATACTTTAGTACTTTAAAAAGTTTAATATATTTAGATGCTAACTTTTTATATTTAAATTTGAGATTTTTAGTAGATAAAGCTACTAGTTAACCAACTTTAAAGCTTATTAGTTTATATCTATTATTATAACTATTCTAATACCTTTTAATTATAATTTGCTATTATTCTACTATCTTATTTTATATTATTTTTAGCTTATAAAGCCAGTTTTATATTACTAATATACCTTTTAAAATAAAGTTATTTTTAATAAATAAGCAAAATTTAGATATATACCTATATAAAGCTTTAAAAGGCAATTTTCTTATAAATGAATTAGTAATAGAATTTAAAGTAAAAAAAGTTTAAAAAAATAATTATAGCTAATTAGTTTATTTAGTATTAATAAAGTACCTTAGGTATCTTTTAATAATTTAATTTATTTATTCTATTTGTTTATTAATTTAGGGGTAAAATATAACTAAAAGTCTCTTTTTAATTTTAAAATAATAGTAGAGGTCTAACTAAAATTGGCTAATAAAAATATTGCTTTAGTTAAAAATAATGCTTTAAAAGCTTCTATATAGATATTTAATTTTTTAATAAAATAAAACTACTAGCTCTACCAAAGTAATTATAGTGTTAACTAGAAATATATATATAAACTTAGTAAATTAGTCTATAATAATAAATATAGTATTAATAAGTTTTTTTTTATAAAAAGTTTTTAGCAAACTTATAATAAAGTCTATTAATAGCTTTTATATAAATTTAATAAGTAGGGGTAGTATTTCTAATTTACTATATTTTTAGTAATATTTTGTTTTTAATTTAAAGTAGATAGTATAATAAGCTATATAGTCTTATATATTATATTTTATATTTTTTTAAAAGAATTTGTATTATAATAATTCTAAAGTCTAATTTTAACTAAAATAGCTTACTAAAAGATTATTATAATATAATTTTATAAGCTATATATATAGACTTCTTATAAAGTATATAAACCTTTATATTATAGTAAAGTAAGAAGTTTATAGTTAACTATTAAGGTTTTATAAGTTTTCTATTTTTAAGTTAATTAATAATTAATTTATATTTAGGGTCTTTTTATTAAACTTTTAAGATAAGGTCTTTTAAGCTCTTAAAAATATTATTTTTATTATAGTTATTAGTATTAGTAGTTATTTGAGCTTATAAGCATATGACTGCTTATATAAGAATAGTCTAGATATTAGGTGTATAACTGGCGTATAGTATACTAACTAATATATTAGGGTACTAATTAAAGTATTTAAGTTATTAAGCTATAGCTATTTTTCTTTTTAGAGTTAGTAGGATATTAATATTTTTAGGTAATTCTGCTATATAATTAGGGTATTATAAAGGTAAATTAGCTTTATTTTACTTACCTAGCTAATATTTAATTAAAAAGTTATAAAAAGCTAATTTTATTAACTAGTAAGTCTGCTTTCTGTTTAGCTTAAGTATTTTTATAAATACTTAAAGATTGCTATAGTTAGTTAAGACTTTAATAGGTAAGTAGCTTTTTTAAAGGTAATAGTGCTAATATTTAAAGTAATCTACTATTATTAGCATTTTTTAGTCTAGCGTATTATATTATGCTTTAATTACAAAAAACTTCTAAAAGTAGAATATAATAGGCCTAAATATATTCTAATTATCTTGCTATAAAAGGTTTCCTGCTAGTATTACTTTAGAAGCATTAGTTTCTAATAATATTTGCTTTTTAAGGTTAAAATATGTAAGGAGAATAGCTTTCCTAAATAAGTCTTTAAAAGTTTTAAATGCCTTTTTTACAGGCTTATCTAGTAAAATTTAACCTTTTTTTAGATTTAATTTACCTTTCCTTAGATAATAATATAAAGGAATGATAATATTAGAATATCCTTTAATAAAGCGGTAATAGAAGTTGTAAAACCCTAAGAATTATTGTAGCTTTCGATAGAAACTAGGAAGTGGCTAGTTATAGATTATATTGATATGGGAGAGGTCTATTTTAATACTTTAGCTAGATATAATATAGCCGAGAAATTTAATCTTTTCCTAGTAAAACTAACATTTAGAAGGCTTAGTATATAGCTTTATATCTAAAAGCTTTTTGATAATAATTTAGATATATTGTATATAAGTTTTTTTATCTGGTGAAAAGACTAGTATATTGTTAAGATAAGTAATATAGAAGATATTTGTAATTTTGTTAAGTACTTCTTATATATAGTTTTAAAAGGTGGCAGGGAAATTGGACAGACTTATAAGTATAACTAAAAATTTATAGTAGCTATAATATATATAAAATGCTGTTTTCTATTTATCTCTTTTATAAATTTGTATGTGATAATAAGTGTTTTTAAGGTTAATTTTTAAAAAGACTTTAGCTTTAATAATCCTATTTAATAATTTTGAAATTAGGGATAATATATAGTAATTTTTTTTATAATGTAGTTAAGTCCCTTAAAGTTAATATATAAGTGTAAATCTTTATCTTTTTTAGGAATAAATAGAATAAGGGCACTAGCAGGACTTATAGATCTCCTAATTTTTTTTTCTTTAAGTATTATATTGAGCTATTTTTAGAGCTCTTCTAACTTGTTTTAAGCTAAGGGGTAGATAGGGTAATAGGATATAATAGCGCCTTCTTTTAACTTTATAGCTAGGTTGCTGTATTTAAAATGGGGGAGTATATTAGCCTTATTTGTATTAAAGAACTTGGCTAAGTTGTAAAACTCTTTTAGAATGCTTTTAAGTTTTTTATAATTTGTTTTTGCTTTTAACTTTTTTAGCTATATAGGTTTAGGTAAGCTAATAATAGTATAATAATACTAGTAATTTTTATATACTTTTGTAAACTTGTATATTAATAATATTTTTATCTGTTTTTTTTGTAATCTAAAGAACTATTGATTTGTCTTTGAATTAAGAATGATTTGTTGGTCTTTTAGGGTTAATTAGGATAATAAGAGGGGATTACTTTTTAATTTATTATTTTGATTAATAGCAATATATGCTCTCTTAAATTTTTATATAACACCTTGTTTATTAGTTAATTTGTAGTTTACCTAGTAAGTACTATAAGTAGGAAAAGTGCTGTTAGTAGCATATTGTAAGGAAGGGGTATAAAAAAGGGCTTTTTTAAGCTTGTAATAAAGAGCAAAAGTATAATTAATATAATCTACTTTAGTATAGGAGTTTAGATTAATATTTGTTTATATTAGGGGTCTTTTTAAGCTTAATGTAAAAATAATGTATAAAATATAAAAATGGTATAAAATTGGTATATATAGAGGTAATTTAGGCCTAATAGTAATAGGAGAAACTAGGCCTTTTAGTTGTTTTCTATAGTATAACTCTTAGTATATTGAGATTAGGATTTGAGGGATGTATAAAAACAACTTTGTGGTTGATGTTTGTTTTTAGCTTTATCTTGATTATAATCTGTTATAGATTTTTTAGACTTTTTGCTTTTAATTTAGATTTTCTATTTAGCTATGGTTTTTTTAGGGGCTTAATATTTGGGTGTAATGTGGCCCTTTTTGCTATAGTTATAGTAAACAATATCTCTTTATGGATTTTAGTTTAGCTGATTTCTGCTGCTATTTTAAGGTTAATTTAACTTTTCTTTTAGCGGGTTTTAATTAGGTAATGTAGCTAGGTTTTTAGGGGTATTAGTATTAGAAGGCTAGGAAGGTAAATAGCTTTAATGTTCCTAGCTGTTTCTATTACTACGTTTATTACTATTATGGTGGCTATTATAGCTTTTATTTTTATTAGTTTTTTAGCTTAATTTATAGCTATTATAATTATTAAAGCTATATTCTTTTTAGTTTGAAAATTAGTTTTAGTTAGAATGCTAGCCATTATTATTAGTGTTTTAGTCTAGTTTTAGTTTTAATTTTCTTTTGCTATAGTTAGTATATTAGTCTCTAGTTATTATTTCCTAATAACGTTGAGCTATGTTAACTATATTAGTCTAGGTTTTAGGTAAAGGATTATAAAAATTTATAATCTTTTTTTAAAGTAGTGTATCTAGTTTTTAGTAGTATTTTATAATTTTTTTGTATTTACTTTGTTAATAGTCCTAAGCTTTAATAAGGGCTAGGTATTAGTTAAATAAGTAAGGGTTTTAATTAATATATTAGGTAGCTTTTTTGTATTAGCTGGTAATACTAGCTTTTAAGAAAGAGAATTAGTATATTTAGGTTTTAGTCTATTTTAGAAACTTGCTAAAATTGGTTTTAATTTGGGCTCGTTTTTTAGAAGTTACCTTTTGTAATATAATTAAATATTAATTTTTATAATAACAATCTATCTTTTTAGCTATATATAAAACTTTAGCTTTGTTAGTTTTAAACTTCTAACTAGCTGCTTTAAATATAGATTTTAGTTCTGAAACCTATTTGGTCTACTAGTAATAGGTAAAGTTAGGGTTTAAAGAGGGGTAATTAAAGTTAATAAGGCGACTAAGATTGGGTTCTTTTAAAGAATAGTATGTTTGCTAACGTTTAAAATCACAGTAGTAATACTTTTAATTCTTTTGTAATTAGCCTTTGAAACTACCCCGATTTCGATTTTGTGAAAAGGGGTGTAAGAAAAATAAGGGGTTATTATCTTTATTGTTTCTATTTTCCCTTATTTAGTCCTAACCCTGTTGCTGTAATAAAGGTGTTAACTAATTGTTAGGGTTAGAAAAATCTCTAGAATCTTCTGAGATTTCTATTTTTTGCTCTTTTTGTTTCTCTTTTAAACTAGGGCTAGAATGGCTTTAAATTTTCTATAAAGCATCTACGATTTGTTTTTCTTTTGGAATTTGCTATTTTAATCGTTTTATTTCTATTTATAACTAGATATTTTGTTACTAAAGTTTATATATAGTAGTGCTTTCGGGTAGCTTTAGAGACAGTTTATGTTAGCAATTGTTTCCTACTAGTCCTGGAGATAATTTATGCTAGGTTCGAGTTTATACTATTGTTAATAATTTAGCTTAAGTAGGGCTTCTAGGTGCGGCACTCGCTCTAATAACAGGTTTTCAATAAGCCATTTAAATATTATAGGTGACTTCTAAAAGGAAGCTTTAAAATTGTCACAAGTAGGTAGGTAGATCAAGTCAGGTACAATATATGTAAATAGCTTTAAGTCCCATATTCTATATAATAGATATTATACAAGACTAAAGCTTGTAAAAGGGAGGAATCAGGTACGAGACGTGTACGAGGAGGGTACCTTTAAGTATATGGGTTCATATAGCTTCAAGGCCTAATGAGGCCAGATGTGACAGCTAGAAAAAGAAGCAGATTTATACCGCTTATAACTACCCAGTTGCCACACACAACCTGGGAATATCTGGGATAAGTAGAATATAATCTAGTAGTTTGCCGAGTTATAACTAGTGACGAGTCAGCCAAGGTGACTTTAATTGGAGTAGTTCAAGTACGCACAAGGAAAAATACAGGGCGTCGGCCCATGTCACCTGTGGACCGAGAATTTGCCAAAGGACAATTGCGGATTCGCTCTGGAACCTCTTTACGATGAAGAAGATTATTGGAGAGGCGAAATACCAGGCGTGCTATTGAAGAAGGACTACTCCATGGCAGAGTACAACCGGTCTGTTGCAATGCCAGTATCGGATTGATTAGCGAAACTAGCAAGAAGGTGAAGCCAGGAAGATTGAGATATGAGAGTATCTCGCTATATGTTGCTGGAGTAGGCTTCACGTATTTGGTATGATGAGAAAAAACAATATTAACGTGACAACCGGTCACCTCAAGCGGGGGATAAATACAGAAACACCAATCGGTGGAGCATTTGGTCTAGAATGGGTTACGTGGTTACCGATTGATTGAGCCCCTGAGAATGCCACCAATACCCAGGCCTTAAATTGCTCAACCAACAATGGCTGCCACACTTTTTAACTGTTGAAACTCGGCAAGCTAGCGTGTCACATCTAAGTATATGGCCTGATCCACAGAGCTCTTCGCTCTAGTTCTCTCTTTTTCGCGTGCCCGCAAGCACGCAAGAAAAGGGGTTAACATCCTAGCTTGATCTACTTGTCGAAGGTGTCCTTCTCCGTAATTTGTATGTAATACGTATAGTATATTAAACGCCCCAACATCCCTAGACCCCATTACTTACCAACCTTACCCTTGCCGCCCTGACCTACTTCAGTAGTTCGATCGATCCTGGAAAAAACATAATTGATAAGATACTTCGTTCAAAACTAGCTCCCATTCAATATAGTTCCCAAGTTGCGAGGGTCGTAATGATCAATGTGACAAGATGTAGCCAAATCATTCGCCGTTCTAGCAGATCTCATACTCCCATTGTTCCGTAGCGTATCCAACACAACTCTTGAAGCGGCAAGGCCCATTCTAATTGCCACCTAGACCACGGCAATAGCATCTGAAATAGTAAAAATACCCTTCGAAAATATCATAGCTCAGAACCCCACTCGGTGTCATACCGAGCCAACTATCCAGCTCGTACATAACCCGCTAAGGTAGAATTCGATATATCGCTTATAATACGTTAAGACGACAGTCTAGATGACGACACCAAAAGAAGACGCTCTACTTACGGCTTGGCTTCGCAGGTGAGGTGCTATAATATTATACGGCTCGTAGGAATCAAAGTCAATGCTATTCACTTCTGGGGATTAGCCAAATACAGCAGATTTAGCTTTACTCTCTCGTGACTCCGGCGCCGAATTCAGCGTGTTTATAATTTGAAAAGTACCATCTTATACTGACTCCACAACGATTTTATTTTTAACGACCTTTTTATTCGGTTCTCTTTCCATTTCCGATAAGACCTCAAGTACCAGCCCGTTTTCCCATCACTGTGTTAAACATTAGCAAGTTTCCAGGCTTAGTCTGCGAATATAGATTGCACGAGTGATTCAACAGCCTTCGAGCAGCCAAACGATGATTGGTCTAGCCTGGGTCAGCCAAAGTCTATTCTACGTTGCAGTCTCCAATACTCACATCCATATCCGCCATGACCATAGTTATGGACGACCCATACACCGTCAATGAGCTCTCGTTCGACCCTTATGCCACCTTCTCTAGCAGGACGAAGGCCAACAACATGTCGAACAATTTCAAGTGCCTCTAGGCCTTGACCGTTAGTCAATTCTGGACATAGAACAAGAGCACGGCGTATTATTCTCTGGGCAAGATCCATATCGACCTCTGTATTCCAGTCTCCTTTCTGGTAAGAGCCGCCGATGATAGTCTCGCCTGTATGCGATGATATGTCAGTAGATAGTTGAAGATCAAGATTACCAGTGTATCTTACCCTTAGACCGCGGCTGGACGTAGAAGACATCAGAATCCCCATCATCTGTCCCCGACGTCGTGGCCAGGATACTTGACTTGTTCTTCACCAAGCACAGCTGCCCTCTAGCTGGATATACTTTGCTATCCGCGACTCCACCGATTTTCGCTGATCTGATGCCAGTACAATTGATGATCACATCCGCTTTCAAGCCATCGGAGTGTAGATCAACTGCTTCGTTGATGTGTCCCAGCGACGCTCTCTTCGTCACGGCGCCAGAATCCAGAACCTTTCTATAGAGGTATTCGAGGTATACGGGTACGTTGATACAGAACGTCTTAAAGGTGGTGCCGTTGTCAATATCGGATGGAAGCTCATGCTTTTTCAAAGCGCGAAACTGGAAATATTAGAATTTGACGGCTTTGATCGGCGCTTGGATCTTATCTGGGATAAAATGAACCTACATCGGGGACCACATCAGCAAACCAAGGTCTCTCCGAAGATAGCTCCTTGGCCCAGTTCTTTGCGTTGTTCTGAACGTCCTTCACTCTATTCCAGAGGCAGGCATCTACCAAGTAGTGTTAACAAGTGCTCCAGGATCTTGTGCGGTGTGGACCTACTCTCAAGGCTGACTCCTGATTCAGGGACACTGGCAGCTAAGGTATTGAGATAGGTATACGTATCCTTCTCGTATTTTTTCTCATCAGAGTCTTCTGACGAAACTCTAGACTTATTGTTAGCCACACCCAATGAGGCTTCTAGTACACATACGGGAGGTAGTTGGCACCGGCCATTGGCGAGGCAAACAGAGGAGATTCATCTCCAGGGAAGTCTTCGCCAACCACTGTGATCCTATATTCGGGATGGCCAGCAAGAACCAATGCACTTGTTAGACCCGACACACCCCCCCTGGGAAGGTGGTTGTTAGCTTCGAGTTCTCCGATTATTCTATGGCACTACTCACCCAACAATAACGATTCTTCTGATGTCTGACATTGCCGTGGCCTTTGCTCCGAGTGCTTTCAGTGAGGATTATAGAGCAGAAGCTTTAGTTGGTAGATAAAGAAAGAGCGCGAAAATACTGAGCCTTATAGGGGACGAAAAAGGCTTTTTCGTTCAGCAAACGGCTGACTCCGATATCGACGCTGTTGCTATTGGACAATGCAGACAAGGCGCTTATTGGGTGAAAATATGCCTGAATGGCGAAATTGATTAAGCCACTTGTCCAGGATACTGGAGAGTGAAGCGACACAAACAACCCCTCACTCAAGTTATGGACGAGGGGCTCTGATCCTTTCGCCGGTCTCGCGGTGAATTGTCCGCGCCCCAAGTTTGCCTGGTTTTGAAGCGCAGCAGCCCCGGCTTGTTTCTTCTTCACACCACGATTCCTTATACGCCATGGGGGTGCCTGCACAATCCCAGCCATTTCAAGCACACCCGGCAGGCAACCCATTAACACCTTCGCAAAAGTACTCGAGATGCAGGCGGGGTGATTGGTTAAGTTGCTGCAGGATGGTTAGAAGAAATACAGTAAGCGAGTCAGTCCAGGAGGCCTGATGATCGATTGGGTAAAACATGAAGTAGAAGGATGCCGCTGCGAAAGCCGCGCATGATTTCCGGCGGGCTACTTAAGCAATGGCCTGACATCTGAAGGGCGTCGACTGTTTGTATGAATGCTCCGTATGTCCTCGGCCGCTTCTGAACTAGCCTTCGGAGTGTTCAGAAGATTCGCTTCCCAGTACTTATCTTTCATCAAATCCGCGATGGCGGAAGGCGGCCACAGCGTGGTCCAATGCCAAATGGACATTCCGAGTCTGGCTCAGATGGTTCTCAACGCGGGAGCGCGTGGGCTAAAAGAACTAGCTCTCGCAGGCGTGGATGTGCATTCCCTCGGCTGCCTTTTGTCACTAGGGGAGCTGGCACCGCTTTCCTTCAACTTTCGTCAACGCCTCGATATCTATCGTCGGAAACAAAAGGGATCAAAACGTCTCATCTATCGTGCTATTGAAATTGGAGCCTCGACTAACTTTTTGGTTGATCACTTACTCAAAACTAGAGCCGGGGAGAATGTTCTGGGCCTCTTCACAGTCATAATACCCATCCTGTCCGAGAGCGAATATGTCAGCGTGTGCTTGCGTTGCTACGAGTCGGTCCTCGTCGACACAGACAGCACCCCCGGCATTGGCCAGCTACATAAGCTTCGCGCCGCCTTACAGCCCTTTACCGCCGTAGTCGACATTAATTCTAAGATCCTGCAGTATCATAGCCTATTCTCACGTTATCACACAGAACAAGCAGAGCCGTCTTGGGCCATCCCGGATCCCAACAGCATTGTTAGCATCATTCAAGCAATGCGAAAACTCCTAGCTGAAGATCAGATGGTGCTACGCTATCATGGAATTCGAGGTGCTGCTTGGACCGCGGCCTTCGTGACTGACTTGCTTGGCCTTAGGACATGCATGGTTACCTTGTCTGCCGATGGGCCTTGCGCGATGCCCTTGACATCCGATCCGAACAACGCTCAGGTCGTCTTCTACGTGGCAGAGACCGACCATGCTGTTGAGCTCTGTAAGCTAAACAAGGTTGAGGATTTACTACATGTCACATCAATTGCCAAGACAGGCATCGAGTGGGTTGTCAACTATGACACCATCAACTTCTTTTCGACCAACAATCCACGTGTCGAGTCTACGTCCTTGCTCAAACTGGCCTCTAAGTACACCGCCGCCAAGGCCATTGACATGGCCACAATGATTGCACATGAATTATCATTTTCCGTCAATGTACCACAAAACAAAGCGCGCTTGCCATCCGGACTTCGAACGTTCCAGAATTCCATTTTACCAGCAGTTCATGGCAGATGTCTTCTGATTCTGGGAATCCTGGGATTCTCGCCCCCGGATTATCGCGACTTTGTAATAGATAGTAATGGGTATACCGAAGGCATATTTGAATCGAAGACTACCTCAAGTCACAGCACTAGCTCGACGCATGCCGGCCCTCGCTACTGGGATCTACCACGGGCATCCCACGGAAACTCATTGTGGCCGGAGCAAGTGGTTACTGGGCTGAATAGTCTCATCACAGCCTGGGTATCTCGAAACGAGGACGCCAAATTCCCTACAGCAGCCATCGGACCCCTGCTCGAGACAATTAAGAAAGCCGCGCTCTTCGCGTCTCATATGTCATTCACGGACTGGCATACATCTCTACGACGAATTTCCGTGGCATTCTTTGGTCACACCGCTGTTTTGAACGGTGGGGATGGGGGAAACATTAACAAAGACAACAGAATGCGAAGAATCCAACAGTTTGTGACTGCACACCCAGCCCCCGAGCCCCTTTTCTGGTCCCTAGGCCAAGAAATCAGCGGACTTGTGTTACTACGGCAGGTTCCACTTCAACAATGTCTCTTTGAGTTGGATGGTATTATTATATCATACCAACCTGGCCATATCACGTACGAAGGAGAACGATGTGCAGAGATCTTGAACAGCGCTAATCCAACACTCCCTCACTCCGGTGGCGTATCGGCTGCATCGCCGAAGTATCGCCCATATTCCCTAGACATCGATGTACAGATGCAATCCTACTGTAAACATGGCAGCGGTTGTGTCTACGTGTCCTTCGAGATGCAGCAATCACCTGGAAGACGCCGTACGTCTTTGCCTGTCCAGATCTCAGTCCCAGTACTCTCAATCACCCCGGAGGTGATTTGTGAAGTACTCTCATCACTCTTGGTCACTGAGAGATGCGAACACAGCTATTTTGATCCTCTTCCAGTTGACACTCGACGCGAGTACGAGTGGCTTGAAGGCTTAAATCTCTGGACATCATACTTCAACCCTAGGGCTGGAAATGGCGGTGAACTATTATCTAAGACAGTATCTAAACAGTCTGAATCGGGCCAGAAACGCCGCGTAGTATACTATCAAGCTGTACATGGGGAGGGATTCATGCAGTGGCTTGCGATGCATAATAACAAGCAGCCCCAAGGTTTGCTTTTCATACTTCAGAAAGAAGCGTGTCTTGCGTGCACACTCAACCATGCTGAAAATTGGCTAAGGATTAATGAGGAAGGGTCAGAACATGGGCTGTGCATCATGAGCTGGGGGGGTTCTCCATCTTTAGAGCTGTTAGTCCTCGTTTACTTTACGCAGCCTACCACTATATGATATCCTAGGCAACCAATATCCTTTGTATTTTATTGTCAGTATCTATACCAAGGGTTCAATTGAGGGTTTAGAAATAGTTTCAAATTACAATAAGCGCTATGAGCGCTAGAGGCCACGAAGTCCTTTGTCCGGGTTCCTAACAGGTCTGCCGATATATCTCACCTAAGCGAAGATTTAATACCTTCAGCTTAAGTACGACTGGGGTGACGTCACTGTTGCAATTTTCAGAGTCTACACCAATATCTGCACTGGCGAGGCAGCGAGCAAAAAACTTGTCATACCCAGCTACACCACCAGATCAACCACTAGAACAACCATCAAAACAACTACGAAAACAGTTACAAGTTTAAAGCTATTTCTAATCTAATAGTACGCCTGTCTATCTATAGCGTTATTTAATAAAGCTTATCAAAACGCTTAAAAGAACTGAACTTCTAGTTATAGAGAATTTCTAGGATACCAAAAGGTTTAATATAGCTGGTATGGCTGGTGTTGGTGACTATTACAAGTTTTCTGCTCACCGCCTCGACTAGAAACAACGTACAAGTGATTTCCTGGCTAGTATTCCTCCCATAGGCCTAAACAAGTCCCTCAGCCTCAGTCCCGACTTCCATCAATTTCCATACATTGTGTCAACACCGAGGCAGAAGGATTTATAGTGGCGTCGGGAGTGTTGACTGGGTGGCACCGCGCGAAGCGCATTACCACCATGACAGGGACTTCGGCAATTAGAGCAGGACCAAGCTTATACATGCCAGTTAAGAAATTAAATTACTTTCAAGGTTCTAAGATACTACCACACAGTCACGCCCCCATCACATACGGCCATCACACACCGACACAAGAAAATTCGACCGGCAGAACAAAATAATAACAGATAGCCAAACCATACAGAGCTATCAGGGCTTTATATACATTCGTTTTCAAATAATAGATGTTCTCCCCGACAACATCAACCATTACAATCATTCAACCATAACAGTCTTGAGTAAGGCTGTGCGAAAGTTTGACTCATTTCAGTAGGATGAGATGGCGCGTATCACGGCCTATACAGACAGCCGACAGGCGCCACAGGCTGGGAAACAGGCTGAGAAACTCGCCAAAAAGGCAAATACGCACCTTTACAGGTCATATAAAGTTGCCAATTACAGAGAAGATCTTCCCTCCTGCAATCATAAGACACGGTTGCCTTATTGCCTTGATGACTACTCTCTGGAGGGGGCGGGTGATACAGGAGATGTCGTCGGCATTTTACTATTAGAGCAATATGTCCGTCGACCTGAAGGAAAAAGAGTGCTTTCAGAATTACATTTATAAATGGTCACGTCGAGCCCGCCGATCGTACTGTGTATATTTAATTAGGCGTCATTATATTTTGGCTGACGTCAGTCATTCCTTTTTTTTTATCAGATTGCACGTATTCGCTGACCCGGCTATCACCGCAGTGAGCTATGATGGCACTGCCAGTAGAGCCCGCAACCACTCGACAGAACCAAGACATGCGTTCTTGCCTCTTGGACTTCGGCATGCCCTTTCAGCCTGAAACTTACGTCCGAGCTGAGGGGTCCTATATTTATACATCGGAGAATCAGCGCATGCTTGATTGGAGCTCTGGACAGGTGAGCACAATTCTAGGACACGGTCATCCGGAAATTGTGGAAACGGTAACCAGACATGTGACACATCTGGATCATCTCTATAGTGGCATGGTCAGCCCTCCGGTAGTCGATCTGGCCAAAAGCCTTACCTCGATTCTGCCCCAGGGATTAGACAGAGCCTTTTTCCTTACCACAGGAAGCGAGGCGAATGAGGCTGCTATCAAGATTGCCAAGCTTGTCACCGGAAAGTTTGAGATCGTCGGCTTGAGTGAAAGCTGGCATGGCATGACTGCTGCCGCTTGTGGAGCTCAGTACCACGCTGGGAGAAAGGGGTATGGCCCTGCTGTAAGTCTCAGCATTGCGATATAGTACGTTGATTGACAGGTCAAAGCCTCCAGGCAATCTTATGCTTCCAAGCCCGAACGCCTTCCGATCGATCTTCCGACATAGCGATGGCTCTTACGATTGGAAGAAAGAGTTAGATTATGGATTTGACTTGGTCGACAAATCAAGTTGTGGATCACTGGCAGCCTTGATCATTGAGCCGGTTCTTTCATCTGGAGGTGTGCACGTTCTGCCTGATGGCTACTTGCACGCCATTCGAAAGCATTGTAACGAACGCGACATGCTTCTCATCATTGATGAGGCGCAAACAGGATTGGGTCGGACTGGGTCAATGTTCGCGTTTGAGCATGATGGAGTTGTTCCAGACATACTTACTCTAAGCAAGACCCTTGGAAACGGATTTCCGCTTAGCGCTGTAGTCACAAGTCACGCCATCGCCGGCACCTGTCAAGAGCGGGATTTCTTCTTTGGCACCACTCACGTGAATGATCCTTTGGCAACTGCAGTCGGCCATATGGTGATAACCATTGTAGTCCGAGAGTCGCTGTCAGAAAGGTCAGAGGCTCTGGGCAAGCGGCTAAGAGCAGCGCTCGAAGTGATGCAAGTTAAACACCGGTTTATTGGTGATATACGAGGGCGTGGCCTGTTGATAGGTATGGAGATCGTTGAGGCTGGAACAAAGAAACCCAACCCAACCTTGGGTCTTACCTTGAGCCAGAAGCTCAAGGATAGCGGGCTTTGGATCAACTTTTCCTCTACGTCTTCTACCTTCCGGATTGTCCCCTCATCCATGACCACAACCGAAGAACTCGAATCAGGAATCGAAATAATGCGCTCTGTATTTGAGGTGATGTCCTAAAGATTACCCCTTCACTAGCTGAGCCCCCAAAAGAGGGTCTGTGGCAGAGGTGTCTGATTCAAGTACATCATATGAATATTGCGTATCCAGGAAAGCCGAAGTCTTTCGCGCAGACTTTGGTATGTGGATCTTTACATACCGAAGACAACAGAATAAAACAACTTATCACAGTAGTGTGGAAATCGATGATGTGCTCTGCTAAGTTGTAATACTGACCCCTAAGCAGATAACTACCTATGTATAGACGTGGCTCAGCCGCAGCGACACAGCCATGTCCCAACTCTGTCATCCTCGCCTTTTGGAACCTGAGCGTTTCCAATCTAATCCTGGGTTATCCGCGTTCATCCGTCTCCGCCTCGGCGAATCCTTAACGAAACTTTCCAATAGACAAACTAGAAACAGGGAACCTTCAAGAATGCAAAGCGGGGCTCGAGGGGTGAGTTCGATCCATTCGGTGATACTCTATGTTGAAGTCTTATTGCGCATACCTAGGTAGGTAGCGTAACTGCCGCCCATTGTTCCTCGAATAGGTTCGCGTTTGGATGTTTCGAGACTAACACTCATATGATAACTATGCTTACCGAGGTGAGGTAGGTGGGGATTATAAGGGTAATTGTTGTCGCGACTAAGGGACTACGAGAAACACAGGGAACAGATGAGTTAGGCACTCTTTCAGCTTAATTGGGTTACCAGTACCTAGATCGCGGTATTCCCCAATCTAATTGATTCTAATAATGAAGTGACGGAGGAAGTATAGGATAAGTCTATCGCGAACGATCAAGTGAGCCTAGTGACCGGGCAGCTTACCGGGTTCATGTGACTACACGATCATATCACCTGAGTGACCTTTTCTTTCTTTCCTTTTGGATACCGCACAAAATAGGTGTAAGACTCTGGGCCACTAAGGCAGTAATAACGTTAGCTAGAGATTCAAATATTCGGGTATAAGATTTGCCGCAACATCACGAAAGAAATATAGGCGTAGATGGACGGCACTAGTTGCCAAACCGGCGGTCATGCCTTCACGAACAAAGCTGTGTCACACGCAAACCCCTTGTAAGCTGTCTCGTGTGCGCAATTCGTGCTATCCCTTTCGTTGTGCGCCCTCGTATGAACGCTGTTTTAATAGTATTGAGACTGGGGATAGTTAACCCTCACCTAGGCGAGCTATATTGGCGGACCAGAAACCTTGTCCTGACCCCCTAGTGTATCGAGCTTTTCTACCACACTAGGTAGGTATGATTTAACCCCCTACACTACTTCACTATCTAAGACACGACAAAGGCTTCCAAGTTCTCGCACACGCTCCAACGGTCTGCTCTGACAGTATAACATCGTACGTTCTCAAGGGTCAATTAGCAGGCAGAACCGGGAAAGTCCATTGCGCGTATTGTATTGCTGATATCTAATTATAACAAGGGCTAGAAACCAGGGCTTGGAATTGCTTCAAATTACAGTAATCTTCTATGGCTGCCTAGGTTCTTACAGGTTCAATTGGATCATTTCTGCCTCTGCGGGATAAGTTGAACCTATATGTAACTAGGTCGGGGTTCCTAACCTTTGAAATCCGCCAATACACCTCGAATAAGCGAGAACTGAAGAGCTTCAGTTTCAATAAGTCTCAAACCAAAAATAGAACGACTGAAAGTTGCGGCCAAGACAGAATACGAGTGTTCAGCGCGTGTAACACCCTTGTCAATTGATTGAAGTATTATAGTTCGCGTATTGCTGTTACAGACTGATGTGACCGATAGGAATTAGTGTAAGGGATTTCTAAGAGTTATGTCGTCATGACATCCTTGCATTCCATAATCCTGAGAGAGAAACAGAGATCTGAGATTATAACATAAGAGAGTTTTTGCCCATTATTGCAGCTATGCAACAACACCCCACGACACCAACGAGTCGGCCATTTTCTTCCAAGTGACCTTGATTGTTTTGGACATATCCACCAGCTCCGAGCTCTCCTGCGATGAAAGTGTCGATGCGTGGTTTTGCAAAACTCCTGACCCTTCACGGCCGTACATCATCCAGGGGAGGAAAGATGTCTTCCAAACAGAAAACGGCTCGTTAGACTGAGAGCATATTGTCAATACCAGAAGCAGCACTGTCAACAGAGCTGACAGAGACGGATAGGTTATCCATTCCCAATTAACTTTCAAGCAAGTTGCGTAATGATAGACCTGGCCAACTGTAGGGTCCGAGTAATTTTCTGCCCCGTTACTTCGGATAAAGGTAGTCAACGACTCCGAAATACTCGCGAATACACTCTCGATGTGGGCAAGACTTATGTTACCGGAATTGTACATGGTCTGAAGTGCCTGTGGGCCGTCGAAATAAGTGATAGCCTTGGGTTCGAAAATCAACCTTCCACCGACACCTCTGAGTTGACCATTGAAGTGTGCACCTATGAGGAAGGGCCCTATACTCGACACAAACCCATGTGACATGTAGTATAAACATTTCTGGGCGATAAGAGAGTCGGTGATCGCTGAAGAATCAAGTGTGGCATTGTAAGGAAGCCAGCGGTCATTCTGTCCGATCGTGTAGCCTGATTGTTCTAGCTTACTCTTGTCTAGTGGCGACAGACAACGAATATCTACCAGCCCGAGACCCCCGGATGTCTCGTCATATCCACCCCATGACTCCGTTCCGGAATTTTCACTCAGGTGTTCTGTGAAGTTGCCAGCTTCGATTGTTGCATTATACACCCGCACACACGGTTGGATCGAACACGTTGCTGAGCCGTAGCCTCGACGCTGCCAGGAGCCCATAAATTGCTTATCCTCACACCCCGCTTTAGTCTGACCAGTCGAGATAGCTAAATGCCTATCGGAGAACGAAGTCTTACCCACAAGTACCTTGACTTGGATTCTTTCGGGGTGCTCCGGTGTTCTTTGAACCTCTCCGAGATTGTCGAGACCGTAACAGTGACCCATCACAGCCACTTCAACTCCTTCAGTAGCATAATTCCACTCAATAAATCCATCTTCACCGAACTTAGAACCTTGGAGAGAATAGCTCGTATTGAGTCGCGAAGCCGCGAATGCATCTATTGATTCATAAACGTTTCTGGAAAGACTGCTGTTGATTGTAAATATGGCGCTGTTATCAAAAGAATATTCGCTCGGCATGTTGACAGATATGTTTGAGGAAACATCCGTAGAACAGACTGTAGAGGTAGTAATCTCATCCGACGAATCCGTGCGACTACTACAGTAGCCCACAGTAGTGTAGGGTTCCGAGAAAGTACAGGTTCCAGTCACACATCCAATGACTAAATCGTCCGACCGTGCACTTGAAGGTAGGCTTCCTCTAACTAACGCCGAATTCAGATCTCGACCAAAGTTCGACGTCTCAGTAATATCCTGAAACCAGTTTGTTCGGGGAAGTGCAGCGTTCTGCTCGCCAACTACCACAGAGCAATCGAAGAGGCCGACAAGCTGCTGGGCAGAGGGATCTATACCGATGGTCATGACCAGAAGGCTGGCTCCTAGCGCAGCCAATGGCTGGCGTAAGCGATGTGCGAAAAGAAGTTGGACTGAGCCCCATGCACCGCGCCCGGCGTTGTCATATCTGACATGGTCAAATAGGGGCCGCTCTATGGAAAACCAATTCCATTGATGCTGACCGATACACGACGTCGCGATAAATGATAAAGAAGCCTTCACCACCAGCGTATATATTGACAAAAGGGAATTGATCGATATGCTTGATGACCACTGAGGTAGTGGGTGGCCGTTGTGTGGATATAAAGTTGCGAGTATTACGACAGGGGAGATGAAGACTAGAATAGAATTGGAGATTTCCCATCCCCAAGATCGCCATGCAACGTTTAACTTTCCCTTCGACGCATTCGAACCTTGAGCTGATACTTCTGTCGTTGGTATTGGCCCGGATGCCTGAGCGACCTCTACAAATTCATCAGATGAGCGACTTCTGAGGAAATGTTCCTCATCGCCGGCGGCAGCACCAACAGGCTGGGGAGACGGCTCTCTTAAAGGCAACTCATATAATTCGTAGTTCATTTTGTTCTTTCAGCTCCAGTAACGTTGATCCTGACGATCCAATATGCGTTCTCATGCGACGTTCAATGGCCTCAGACGAAAGCGAAGCTGCACAATAGGGGTGGGCGCCTGAGAAATACGAGACTTCAGATCGTGGCGGTGGTGTATCGTTACGCACTGAACACCCACTCAGCGGCATGTATTGCGGGGATAACACAAATGATAGGACTGCAACTCCGTTAAGCTCTCTCATTCTGTATCAAGAGGCTACAAATGTACAACTAGTCTTGGATGCTGACCAGGCTACACCGCGACCTTCGGGCGCACATTTAGCGCTACATAGGTCCTAATTTACTAAGCGCACTGAACGCTTGTAAGCTGCTTCTTTCAATGGGCAATCTTGTTCCGCGGTTAAGCAAAACCCCTGGATCACGACCACCCACCCCGCGACCCACTATATACCTAATTAGTAAACTACTAATATATAAGTAGATAAAATAGCTAAAAATAGCAAATAGGTATTATTAAGCTTATTTTTATTTAAAGAAATTATAAAAAAAAATAAAAAAAAATAAATTATATATATAT
>NPFG01000545.1:0-22748 GCA_002288965.1 Xylaria sp. MSU_SB201401
TCTTAAATAACTTTAAAAATAGTTTATATTAGTAATTGTTTTTTATTAGTTTTAAAAATAATTTATACTAAGTTTAAATTTATACTATTATTAATAATTTGGCTTAAATAGCTTTTAAGTGCAGCACTTGCTCTAGTAACAGGTTTTTAATAAGCTATTTAAATATTATAAGTGACTTTTAAAAAAAGCTTTAAAATTATCACAAATAGATAAATAAATTAAGTTAAATACAATATATATAAATAGCTTCAAGTCTTATATTTTATATAATAAGTATTATATAAAACTAAAGCTTATAAAAAGGAGGAATTAAATATAAAACGTATATAAGGAGGGTACCTTTAAGTATATAGGTTTATATAGCTTTAAAGCCTAATAAGGTTAGATGTGACATCTGCGAGGGGTAGAAGAAGTTAGGTCAACAGGCCTTTAACGCCGACCTAAAAAGTATGCTAAAAAGGTGGCAAGATATTATAAATTCTAGAGGTAAAATAATTGCCTATTAATTTGTATATATATTAATTTTTTTATTAAAATATAGCTATCTAAAAAGGTAGTGGTAATGATTCTGGTGACAGAGGCGTACAATTAGCGGTTAGGTGGTGTGGGATTTCTTTTCAGACCCGCTCTGCCCGAACCTAGAACCTATACTATCAAATACACGGATACGACATATCAGCGCCGCTTGGAATTTCAAGTGTGCGCGCATTCCACAAGAAAAATATCCCAATAGTCCAGCGTCGTTCCACGTATATGAAATGAAAATCTCCCATGATCCGCAAAACCATCCGAAACGGGCGCAACGTAAGCGCGGGACACACACACGACTTGAATGGCCGCGCCGTCGGAGATATATGTCAGAAGCGTGAGAAGACTCCGCTTTCCGCAACGTCGCCTATAACGCGCATTATAAGGTTAGGGGAAGAGAGGTGAGATAAGGGGGATCCAGACTGAGGCCTAATGGCCTCATGATACCCGAAAAGGGACATCACAATGCATGCTCTTGCCTTTGGATTGGGCGAAGTGTTTCCCTTTTCGGCTGCTGGAATTGACAAGTTTCGGCGATGCAACCGTTGGTATGATACAACGCATCGGAAAACTAGCTAACCAACCAACCAACCATAGGGAAGAGATTATGAGAGAATGTTTCTCTTGCCAGGTTTTCGGTTTTTTTGGGGAAGTCATCATGAGATTTTTCATACCTATCTGCTAGTACGATAGTTTTGGGTAGATGATAGGTAGAGGCATACACCGGAGGTGACGTGAATGCGCGATCAGATCTTACTGCTGATGAAATACGTACTACTCATAGTATACCTCGCGGTTAGTAATCATCTGTTTGGAATACAGAAAAAAATAGAGATGATGCGAGAGAAACGGAGAATAATTCTTACAAGGGGACAGTCTGAGCAGTAGACATACGATGTAACCAGAATCAGACACTGTAAAGATATTGCCAAACAACAAAGAGACAGTGAAACACCAAAGATAAATTCAACGTCTGTGGTTCGTATATATCATCGCTCTCAACACTCACAACCATTTTCTTCTTTGAATATCTAGAGCGTCTCCCGAATAAAACAGTTGCATCCCAGGACATCACCGCAGACAAGCCGAGCAAAGACATGGAACAATACACACCAATCACAGGTATAAGCGAGACTAGCACTTCAGTACTGTGAAGTAATCACATAATTAATTGATAATTACCCTAGGTTAGGCAGACGGGTGCATATACGTTGTAGTCCTTGTTGGTGTTAATAGTTCGACTGACCAGAGTAACAAGAGGGGGATGTGTTCCCATTTCGTTTACCACTTCCCATGTATACGCCGCCGTTCTCCATCCTGATACATACAGAAGTACATACATACATAGTTCATTCGTTCGACCTCATTGAAGGTAGACAGACCAAGCCAAGCCATGTGACAAGCGAATAGGATGAACAATTGATTTGGTAGCATGACGAATTTGCGATTGACTACCCGAGTGAGGTTGAATAACAGAGTTAAGATGTGTTTCTGGAAAATCGGAGGCAAACCTCTGTCACTGTTATAGTAGTAGCCGCCTGATAATTGTTGCTCTCATTGTAAGAAAAAAAAGTGTTCACGGCCGTCATCTTCATTGGGAAAATATATACCCTCTCCGTAGCATTCATTTCTCGTGGGCTTCATAGAGCCAGGGATATCATGGCCAGCCTGATTGCCATTCCTAGGATTCTCCCACAAAACTATTAGATCCTCTCAAACGTTGATGTGTGTTATGGTTGGCTGGTAGAAGAGCTGGGCCCAAACTCAAGTTCTAGGGCATCAAGCGCGTCATGAGAAGTCCTAGTTAGATGAGCCGCAGACTCGGACTCGGCTCTCATTCTTCTGATACGCTTCTCTCTAGCGTCCGCTCTTCTGGCCGACTCTTGTGCTGCCTGTAATAGTTCTGTTGTGACAGTAGCTGCCTGGGCTACTGTCGTGTGTGGTCCATGTAAAGTAGTAGTGGCAGTCCCTTGACTACCATCCATGGATAGGTGAGGAAATGCTATTGAATCCTCGTTCGAGTTAACAAGAATAGCGGGCACTGGTTCAAGCGGCGAATATTCCTAATGAAACCCGTCAGGTCCAGCGCTTCCCCTGCTTCCTGCCGACATAGGATGTGGTGTGTTCTGGGCAGATCCACTACTGTCACTAGGCGTTCCCGGTTCATCGATGACTTGATTACGGATTGCCATGATCCAGTCGTGCGCTAGAAGCTCTACTGCGCTTGCTCGGTTTATCGGCTCTCGGACAAAGCAACGCTTCAGAAAGTCGATGCCTTGCGGGCTCAGCTGGCTTGAGTCTGGTAGCTGTGGAGGATTGCCTTGCGCGATGTTGTACATGATGGCCCATTCGTTGTCGAGGTTAGACCACGGTCGTCGCCCTGTGACCATTTCGAGAATGACACATCCTAACGACCAAATATCGACTGCTCCCATGAGCCTCTTCTCTTCCTCCTTCGACCGGGCTATGGTCTTGTCTTTATTTCCCGTGATAATTTCAGGTGACATGTACATAGGCGTGCCTGTCATCGACTTATCGGGCCTCGTCGTAGCCACACCATGGGCGTACGTGCGCCCATGACGTGCAATAACCTTGGCAGCCCCAAAGTCGACGTATTTAATGACACCATTGTGATCCAGAAGAATATCTGCATACCTGTTAGCGCTCTGACTAGTTAGTTATCTGGTAGGTATGAAGCTACTCACTCTCTGGCTTTATGTCACGATGAGCAATACCACTGTGGTGCAAATAGGCTAGCCCTTCTAGAAGTTGTAGAGCATACACCATGACGACCTGTTCGTCCTCGATACGGCCGTGTTCCAACAGCCCGGCCAGCGAACCACCCGAGCAGAATTCCATAAAGATGTACACACGGTCACGGTGAACTTCAATACCATAATAAGACACCACGTTTGGATGGTCTAGGACTTCTAGAACGCGCATCTCGTCCCTGATCGCCCCGACGATCTGTGGGATCAACTTAGGGTCCTGAAGTCTTATTTCCTTGACCGCCATTAGCTGTCCGTTGTCCAGATTCATAGCAGCGTACACGCTTCCAAAGGTCCCGCCGCCGACGAAATGACCCTGTTGCCACCTTATTGTAACGTTCGTAGCTGATGAGGACAGGTATGCCAGAGATCGATCGACCTCATTAGAAACTTCCAGGACCCTTCCTAGGCCTTGTCTTTCGGCAACGACCTCCCTCTGTATGTTATCGATCTCACCAATTCTCTCTACGCGCTGCTCCTGTATCAACTTTTGCAGCCTCATCATCATCAATATTCCTGTTTTTGTCAAATTTCTTGAATTGTCCAGCAAGCGCATCGAGACGCTCCCGGTCGAGCTGCGCTGCCTGATTCGATTTGGCACCGAGAATGTCGAAGTGAGAGATGAGGAGGGACATGCAACCAGACACTTTGGCTCGTAGTCTGGCGTATTCGTCGTCACCTAGGCCTAGTATATGTCGACCTGTGGTCATGCTCATCGCAAATTCTAGGGCGGGCACTGCCCACCTGAACGACTTGCGATCCGTAACTTTGCAGTCATCGCATATAAAGCTAACCCAATCTAAGCTAAGCTTCGTAAGTTTAAGATTGTTCATCTGACGGCGATTGCTGTCCATGTACAAGAGTGACCGTCTCCCAAATTCGGTGGCAAACACGAAACACGTCTGGATTAGTTCATGACAGTCCATGCCTTGCGTCTGCTTTCGAATGATTGCAACGCTGTCCATGAAAGTATTGGACAGTTTGAAGCCGACTTTTCTGATCTCAAACAACCTCGCGTTGACTTTGTGGAGATTCGAGCGGGCTTCCACGACAAGATCTAGATGCATATCTATCCGCTCTAGGAACACGTTTCTCACATGGGCTAGACGAGCTTGTGAGCCGTCAGCGATCAAGCGCATTTGGCCAAGCTTCAAGTCGGTCGACTCGAGGTTGAGTGGTTGAATGTTTCGGTTGCCGAACCATGTCAGAGCCGCCTCGGGGCGAAGGATGAGCACGTATGGGTCCGTTTCGTCTTCCTCCGACACCTGTCTGTGCAAGCAAGTTTGTACTATGGTTCGTACTTCGTCATCACGACCGATCAAAGTAGGCGAGGCAATGATCTGTATACCATCAAATTCATCGACGAGGAAGTGGCCTGTGATAGAAAGACGTTCATAGAAATATTGCAAGTCATCGGCGTCCAAAGCAATACTCAGGTCTGATACATTCTCGTAGTGGTCGCTCAGTAGCCTTGTAAATCGCTGCAGCATTCTTTGTCGAACACGGACGGAGTCCAGCATTTGCATGTACCTCTTACTCATGTCATCAGTGCTTTCCTTTGGCTTCCTCTGAAGCTCGCGTTCGAATGTTTGGCTCAGTCGGCTGAGGACCTTGTAAGTGAGATTGCTGAACTGTTCAGCAACTTCGACATCACCCCCTTGGAGGTTCTGGCCGATTTGGTTGGCGAATTCCCACTCCTGAGAAAGGATCTCGGCCTCTTTGAAGGTATTCTTATTTCTACTCAACTTCCAATTCAGCAGTTTGAAATAGTACTTCAAAGCGTCTAAGACAACTTGGTCGAAGGATTCGTCGATGCATGGAGGTAACTGCCAACCTTCCTGAGGCTGTGAGACATTGAGCGTCTCTTGTTTGATGCGAATTGCCAATTTCAGAAGCAGTTCAAATTGTGAGAGCATCTGATCCTGAAGAATAGGAGTCTGCTGCGTCGTCTCTCTCATCTTTCGCGCATAGACGAGCCTGATGCTTATGATTTCTTCGATGAGCCGAGACGGAAAGCTAATTAAAGTAAGAATTTCTTCGATATACGGCGGCAGATGGCGCTTATGGAATGCCGCCGAGTTGTTGGTCAGGGTCTCTTTTGCTTTAGCTATGATGGTTGAAATAGGCGAAAGCATGCTCCTCCGTATCAAGGTCTTTGTTTTTAGGGCAACCTCCTGCTTCGTCGTCTCATCATTATCGTCACGAAGTGAAGTGAGACCATCTTCCTTCAAAAGGCGGTCTAAGAAGGACGTCTCATTGTTAAGGCTATTCGTGCTGGGAGATTGCACTGTCTTCTTGTGAAAATCGAGCTCGTCGTTACCCACCCACTTTTTGAGAATAGAAAGCTCGGTATTGATCATCGTGTTAGTATTGTACCATGATAGAACAGCATCACAAGCTTCCTGAAAGGCTGGAGATGTAGCCGTGGGATGAGCTTGTTTCAAGGCCTTCCAAGACGGGTAGAGGCTTTCACATTTCTCAATCTTCTTTACAGTATCCGCAATCTGTTCGATGGCAGGCTTGCCTGCTTCAGCTTCGCCTTGGACTTCGAAGCGAGTGATCTCATCAATTAGTCGATTGAGATTAGCGCGGGCTTCGTCGACTATCTTCCTTTGTAATGTGAAGGAACGACCGGTCGTCTGTGATCTTATACCTAGCCATAAATCGGCCTTGTGGGCAGTCTTGGCACCTTGAAACTCGGAAGAACCCAATAATCTTCGCTTCTCCTGCTTCACGACATCTCCGGTCAAGACTGCAGCTAGCATACCATGCCACTCCAGCCGCTCGCGATTGGAAGGATCTTTCAGGTCGGCTTCGGTGGGTTGGGTATCGTCTATAAGGCTCTGGAACATGATCGTCTCGTCATTGAAGCGGTCCTCAAAGACACCCTCAGAGGAAGGGGTTTCTCCTTCCGACTCTTCATCCGAATAGTCGACGCTGGGAGTCTGGGGATCGAAATAACTGCTCGGTGGCGGGTCCTGGCGCATCATGCGCAGATATGCGGGTTCTTGATCGCGAAACTTGTCGACGGGGTCACGGCGACGGGAAGTAGATCGGGTGGAAATGAAGCTTGGTTGCGGTACTCGCTGCGGGGCATATGTATTAGAAGGAGTGCGGGCGACGTGTGGGCGCTGGATAGGTCGAGTATTGACGCCATTGGTGGGAGGGTTCGTCGTTGAAGCATCGGCACCCGAGGCTCGCTGGCGGCCAGGGTTGTTGGCAACCGAGTTGGGCGCCAACGACGCCATCGAGGCAGAAAGCGTACCATCTCTATAGGGCCCCAAGGCGGCTACTTCATCATCACGCTCGAGATCGGCTGGATCGGGCACGGAATACTCAGACGAGCCGGAGCCGGAGCCCGACCCCGAGGCCTCAGCATCGGAATCGGTGTGGACGGCGCCGAGGCGGGGGTGCTTGAGCTTGTCTGGAACAGCGTCGGCTTCGCCATGGAAAAATCGCACGGCACGGGGAGAGGTCTCGGTGGACATGTTGAAGGAGCCTACGACGGCCCGGCCTGGCTGGAGCTGGGGCTAGATCCAGGGCCAAGGCCGAAGCTGTTGCCGGCGCAAAGGCAGAGTCCAGTGGTCGCGGAGGACCTCGCTGTCATCCGGGCGAGCTCGGATAAAGATGACGATGGACGGTATCTCAATGCGACGAAGGCACAAGTAACGGCTCAAAGAATTGGATTGAGACGGTGGGAGCTAGCATGACATAGATGTGGCTCTCGGACTGACTACTAGAACAGCTGTCTCAGAAATTGGATGTCCTCTTCCCTTGCATGGGGTAGGCAGTATTATCCATGAGAGAGTGTGTAGGTAGAGGATAGAGAGAAGTGGGAATAGAGGGCTAGAGTAGGTGCGCTGGTGATGGTGGCGGCAGCACGATCTATGATGTACAGCTCTCCAGCAAGGTAAGGCCGAGCTGCTGTTGTGCTGGCTGGCTGCAAGTAGGTACTGACCTGGTAAATTAATAATTATCTTCAGCGATCGCCAGCGGACAGGGCAATGTCGCAAGGTTTATGTAGGGCGTACATATAAAATAAATATTTAAGGCAGAGACTTCCAATCCCGAGGTAGACACTGTACAGCCCCCCTGTCCAATGCTGAAACCTAGGCCTATGATTGGCTGAAACTGCAGCGGTCTCTACCAAATGATCAAGTATGAGGCTTTACTGAGTACCATCAGCAGCCTGCAAGTTTATATATACGAATCGCGATTCTTTCCATTTGGCCGCCCAAGCGCTTGACAAACGGAAATAACAACTGGTAGTGAATGGCAGATTTTAATGACATGATCAGGAGTATAGGCTCACGTTACATGATTCACTTTTAATCTCGCCGATGAATCAATTAAATTAACTAGGTACTTACTATAGGTAGGTATGTATTATGTTCTTACAGTGTATATAAATTATTTGCACTGTATCTGGGATGTAGGGTCCGACATTTGATCTTGATGACCCTTCTCTTGGCCTGGGGAAACTGATAAGCTAGCTACTTCTATGTCTAAATCATAATTATTTATCTTTCATCCACGTACCTACAGATACTGTAAATACTTACATATATCTCTCTATATCAACCTGACTAGCCAAATGAGCATTTGCATCCTTCCTTTCACCTGATATCGGAGGCCTCTCACTTGCAGTCGATACTTAAGTGCCTACCTATATACATATTTGCCTACCGATACTTACAGGTACCTACGGAGTACTTGGGCAAGTAAACTCTAAATCGTACGTTTATCGCCGTTCCAAGTGCTTCTAGGTAGAGATAGCTTAGCACTAAGTCGTGCTAATGGCAGTCCCGGACCAAGAATTCCGCACGCTAAGCATCCGCATTGTGGAGAGATAATTTCAGTGGCAACTTCTTCTGTTCAAAAATCGCAGAGGCCTTGCGCCACCACAACGTCGGGACATTGTGAAACGTGTCGCCACCTACATATAACCTTAAAAAAATTCAAGATGCTGTAGGTACTTACTACTAGATGCTGCACGCCACGATATGCGAATATCAACGAGTACCTAGGTACTGTACAGATCTATCTATTGTATCTATTTCATCAGGTAGAGAAGGAGACGTCACGGTATCTTACAGTGTATACATATTAATTACCTAGGTAAGCACCTATCTATCGTAAAGCATTTGGACATGTTGATTTGGGGGAGATACCAGCCCCAAACCTACTTAGGTAAGCACTATATCCCCTAGATTAGCCTACCTACTTAGAGAGTTATTCTTATATACACATGTATGATTTTATTGAAGTGCTATATGCAAGTACTACGGCACTTGCACATACGTAGATCTACCCCTCAACGCGCTTTTGGCAAGCTAGACGCGTGAAGTCAACTCTCCAGCGGGTTTAACTGGGGCGAGGTACCTTTACTAGTTACCTAGGTAGCTGCCTACCTACCTGCCCCAGGTGCAATTACTTTCATTTGATTCCCATGCTCGACACGGCGCCAATCAATCGGTAAACCCATGTACTCATGTACTTTAGATAACTCAACCATCACCTACTTACCGGGTATCTACCTCTCGTCATCTGGTCTGTCTGCCTCCCGTTCTGAGAGGAACTTGACCAGCGTCGTTCTATGTTCTATTTTCTTTATTTGTATTGTTTCTATATACATGGCATATTTCTTGGTCTGTGGTTCACATGTCTATGAGAGGACAGGATTCAGACGCGTCGCGTCCTCCGCTGCCGCCGCCTGTTTCCTCCTGCACCAACTCTCCCTTTCGTCATGGCAGTAAAAGTACAAGCTCGCCATTCGATGCCGACAAGTCGAAGCCCGGTGATTCGTCGGCTATGCAAGAACTGCTTCGTCCGTCGTTTGTGATCAAGGTCCGCAGTCAATTGGCCCCCGACACGCGTGCATGTTCTTGAATTAACCGGCTGATCGTCCTCTAGCCACATCCTCCAAAGCTCACCGTTAAACCTCGCAGCCTTCAACCATTGATGCTCCTACCACGCGAACACCTTCGCTTATCCTTCCTAGACCTTTCTTCTCCGTATGGAAGCTTCGAATCTGCCGCCTCGTTCGAGGCTAATATCAGGATTCTGGACCTTGAAAGTCGCATGGGTAACCGGCCAGTCGTTTTGATCGCTAGACTCGAGAGCAACAAGAGCGTATATGCTATTGAACCTCAGGCCAATTCTCTGTATTCTTTGTGTCACTTAGGTTCCTGGGTCAATCTCGAACAACTCTGTGACTTGGCAACTGTCTCTTGTCCAGCCTTGATTCAACCACAGCCGCTATTACCTTCCGAGCCAGTCTTTCAAACCCCCCTGATAACCCCTCAGACATCCCACACCAATAAGAAGAGGCGCCTTGCCATAGAAGCTATCCAGTCTCTCGTGAAGAAACCGACAAGATCCCGGTCCATTTCTGCGGTGTCGCAAGTCAGAGAAGCCTCGCGGCCACTCACCCCTATTCAAAAAGCTGGTGCATCTGATCCAAACAATGTAACAAAAGTTCAGGATGTGCTGTCTCCTGCTATCTTGACTCCAGAGCTAGATGCAGAAACACAAATTGATTTGCCTGAGATCCAGGACGAGGCTCTTGGCATTCCCAATGCCGACAGCATCTTCGACAATATTCGGAGCCAGTATTTTGAAGCTCTATATCACTCAATGGTATGTGTTGACTCATACTACCGACCCCCCCCCCCCCCCCCCACCCCTTTTTTTCGGCCACTAATAGGGTTCAGGGGTCTTTGGCATACTTCGCCAAGGGACCGCTATCTCGTGCGCGTGCTGCTTTTCATCTTGATTGCGATTCCACATTGGAAATGAGTGATCTTGTGGAGTTTCTCAAAGGCTTGATCATGACCACAGCTCAAATTGACAAGAAATATCGCGAGGCGATTCCGCAAATCCAGTCAGAAATGAAGACAGCTATCGAAGACTCCGACGTTGAGCAAGGCCAGTTAAAGAATAAACCAAAAAGGGGGAAAGCCAAGAAGATGAAAATTGGCAAAGATGGTTTGTATCCTAACGAAGACGATCATGTCCGAAGATGGTGGGCCGTTCACAAGCCCCTCCCTAAAGACGATGGAGAATCCTCAATCACGAAATCCACCGAGCAACAGGAAATCAAGCTGCAAATATCCTTACTACGATCGAGAGAAACACAGTTGCAGATGATAATCATTCTAGAGATTCTCTCTTTGGAGCCCATAGTAGCTCGCGAAACCGCAATTGAGTCGCAACTCCCAGGCATGCCTCCCGTTGAGGAACCCGTAAAAGTGTCCAAAGAATCCGTACCCAAGAAACGGAATAAGCTTAATCTCCCTTTTCTTCTCGATGTGCACGCCGATCGATTATGTATCTGGCAATCCACAGCCTTGGATGAGATCAATGCCAACGAATCCCAAGTGAGCTTTAGGCCAGAGTCACGAAAATATTCAAAGTCAACCTCAGACCCCCTAAAAGATTTCTGCGTCGACATCATCGTGCCATTGTGAGTGTTTCCGGTGCTTGTTTATGATATATATAGCTGACTAGCATTCCGAAGCTTTTCGGCAAGACTTCCTGAACAATGTGACTCGATTAATAGGAAGCTCGGCGGTCCCGTCATGTTGCCTCCAAAATCGGCTCGTAAAACTGAAGTGACACCCAAGGCAAAACCTAAACCTGGTGGAGCAGTAAAGCGCCTAATGCTTTCTAGACCCACCCGGAATCTTGAGAGTTTTCTCTCTAAAGAAACTGAGAGGAATCGTCGAAGTATGTCTCGTGGTCCGAGCGGAGTAATTGCTCTGATGCGTTCTGCGAGTACACCTACCGTGCCTTTATTGAAGCGAGAAGCAAGCGAGCCACTGTCGTTGATGAACATACCTAAAGTGGATGGGAGCACGCCTCAAGAAAAACAGCTATCCTCGGCTGATCCCATGTCTACTAAGCGCAGAGCCGAGACCAAACAGAAAAGGGATGCTTTTGTAAAAGCAGAATTACAGAATGCTATAACCGCACTTAGGCGACCAAATAGGGAAAGCGTTGGGAAAGCCATGGCCGAGGCAGATGAGAGGCGGGCTGTCACAAGCCTATCTCAGCTTAGAAGTAAGTTAAATCGTTTTATTTAGCACGCCACACCAGCTAATTGTCCTTTAGAATCTAGAAAACCAACACAATATAACCGATTCCAGAATGTTGTCAAGGCGACTCCAGTTGGATCCCGATTTCATGATGTTTTGGCAAAGGAGCGTAACTTGCAGTCGTCATTGCCGCAACAATTTAATGCAATAGACGAGGAACAGGTTCTACCTTCCTCGTCAATGGTCCCGTCATCGGCACCTAGAAAGAGGAGCAGGGAAGCAGCTTTTGGAGGCGAGCCAGCAACACAGTCAACGCGCGGTGCGACGTTGGCAGCGGACCATATCATAGCTACACCTGCGAAATCTACGAAAACAGCCGCTGTTGATAATTACTTTCTCTCATCAGCTCGGCCTGAAGAAGGACTCGTTCTGGCATCATCTCCGGTTATGCCCCGAAAATTTTCTCAGCCGGCATTTGTAGCCAAAACAAGGCCAGCTACATTAGGGCATAAAGATAGCGGCATCAAGATGCCCCCATCTCCGGAAGCAATCAATATCCTAGCTGAGACGCCATTGAAGCCACCGCATGGCAATCCCACCACTTCAATAGATCGCTACGTCACCGTGACACCTGTGAAGAAGAGGGTACTGGGTAATAGCGGCAGTGTATCCGCGGGTGTGCCCACCACAAATAACAGCGTGAAGGACAATATCGAGAATAATCCGGGGAAAAAGATGACAATATTCGAACGGCTAGGGTGGGATGACGATTACGACGATCTAGCATAATTGATCTTGTGGATATATATACACTATACACTTCCAGGAACTATGAGAGCGGAATAATGGAGCCGGGAAAGAGAGGATAAGACGATGGTTATAGAGCAGCATGAGGTAACACGAATGACGAAGCGCTACGAAATGAGCATTTGCAGCACGGGAAGGTACGGCATTGTATTGGCATGGGCATGATAAACATGGAACGGAGTTTCTGCTTGGCGTTTGGAGAGGGCTTTTAAGATGGATTTATTTGCATACCTTTTCATCCCATGTTAGCTGAGACTGGAGCATTGTACCTGGCTGTGTACGGAACAGAGTACTGTCAAGAGGCATTCAAGGAGTTAACATTCGATCCTAGCTTTACTAAGCATGGCCAGAAGAGAAGTATCGAGAGCATTGATTTTGTTGCTTAACTGCTGTCAACCAAGATGCCAATCAAAATGGGTACGATACAATTTATTCTACTGTGTTGAACGTATGTATTTTTGCGTAAAGATGTAAACACACCTCCTTGCGTCATATAGCAAGCATATAGGTAAGCAAAATGCAGGGGCCCCGGGCCATACCCTCACGGGCCACCTAGCCCACCAACACCACCACACAATTAAAGCCGTTTTATTTAATAAAAACTATTATAATCGCTGTTTTCAAGCGGTTGCAATTGTAATATAGTCTTTAATCTCTGACTTATCTTCTATAATAGCTGCTATAAAGCTTTCTACAGTCCTAAGCACCTCGCAATCACTAGCCTCATCCTTATATATAACCCTACGCCTTATCCTTCGTTTAACCCAGCATATATCCGCCATTATTGCGAACTTCTTTCTAGGTGCTAGTTTTACCTTCTTTCGCTTATATTTAACTAATTTAAAGACTTTGGATTAAAAATATTAGACTTTTGCTTTAAGAAACACAATCTTCTCGGCTTAATGGTCTAAAGCTTTAGAAGCCTTTTGGGTGACCAATCTTTACACCAGTATATTAAAAGCGCAATAATCTATAGTAAATTTCTAACAACTTTGCCAAAGATCTTAACTAGTTAAAGGCGTCTTTATAATATATTTAGGGTTAAATACTAAAAATTCTGGTATTTTAGGTCTAACTGCTGCTACTAATTCTATAAGCTTAGTTTTAACAATATTCTCTTTTTTTAATATTATATATTTTAAAGATAACAGCTTTAATTAATTATATAGATAAATCTTAGCTATTACTTATACCTTTTTAATTATATATAGTAATAAAACATTAAGTCTTGTAAGCTATAATAACCTTATAATATCCTCTTTCAAAGGCATTATTCCTAAGGCTATATAAAGGCTTTTATAAAGATATTTACAAAGCCGTTTTTTTAATAACCTAAAGACCCTTACATTTAACGCTTAAACAACATAACTACAATAAGGCTTATAAAAAACGAGCTATATCTTATTTAGTATACAGGTCGCTAAAAAGGTCTTATTTATATAAGAGTTATAGCTATTATAAACTAATACCACCTATTTATTATTATAATAGTATTAAATATAAAAAATAAAAACGCCTTCAAGCTAATTTAAAGTAATCTTGTTACTAATCTACTTTTTAAGCAAAGCCTTAAATAACCAATTATCCTATAATCTAAAGTTCTAGTAAAGAAACTACTAATACTATACATACTTACCCTTAAAAATAAGAAACAGCAAAAGAGTATAACTATTACTAAAGATATACTCTAGTATAATAATCCACTTACCTTTTTCGATATCTTTTTTAAAGGCTAATCAACTAACAATCTTGCAGATAACCTAGTAATTGCTGCCGACCCCTTAGCTAACCCCTATTTTATTAGCATTATACTAATAGTCTATAAAGATTACAAAAATCTCTAAGGCGTCAAGCTAGTCAAAAAAGAGGTAGATATTTGCTACTATTACACTATTAATTCTTAAATAGCTTATTATATATAATCTCGCAATCTTAACGTCTAAATTACAATTAAAAAAGCAGCGGTGCTATATATAGCTAACCTTTTTCAAAGCTTTAAAAAAACTAAGCATAATATTAGCAATGCTTCTAAACTTTACAAGCAATAGCGCATAGCCTAATCGCATTTAACTAACTGCCTAATATACTAATTAAGACTCTAAATAAAGTAATAAAGTCTATAGATTACAATTAATCTCTCTTCTAGTTAGAATACTAGTAAAGCAGCGTTATAAAGTGGTCCTAAAAACATTTTACTTGCAGGCTACTAGTCTAACACCTATACCAAGCTTAACATCGCAAACTACGCCCTAATAGCGTAATTCTTTAGATAATAAAAGTATCTTAATAATTAGCAAAAAAAGGCGATTCTAATAATAATAAAAAGAAGAAGAAAAGATAAAAACTAAGTACGTTAAATAGGAGAAATTATATACGCGGTGTCGCAAAAAAGCGCATAGCGGGGTGGCCCGTGAGGGTATAGCCCGGGGCCCCTGCATTTTGCTTATTATACAGTACGACCTGCCGTCAACTCTTTGATTATCTTCCTCAGTTATAAAGCCACCACTACCCTAGCCTAGTAATAGATAGGCGACCAGGTACCTACATCACCTCCCCTCCGCTAAAGATCTAAGGCCATAATTCTTCCATTCTTCCTCACCCAGTACTCAACCCAACCTTAACGAACAAGCTCCATCTTCGCGCCCCGTTTCCCCGTAGCCTCGTCCTTAACATCGCGGATACGCACACGGACCTTCTGGAACAGCTCAACCGTGCCGTCATAGCTGCCGCTCATCGTGAGGACGTAGTTCTCCGGGTCGAAGACGCTCTCGGGCTCCGGCTCGGCGAGGTCGCGCAGGCGGATGAGGCCCTCGATGCCGAAGCGCGGGACGAGCACGACGAAGCCGTTGCTAAAGATGCGCATGACGAAGGCGTCCTCCTCGGCGACGCGGCCCTTGAGGGACTGGCCGACGTAGTACGCGATGGAGGCGCGGCCCGCGAGCTGCGCGTTGCGGTGGCGCACGTTGATGTTCTTGCAGACGGCCTCGAGGCGGCCGCGCGCGCGGACCGCCGGGTGCATGGCCTCGTAGTCGATGGCGGCCGCGAGCTGCCGGTGCGCGACGAGGTCGGCGTACCGCCGGATCGGGCTGGTGAAGTGCGTGTAGATCTCCGAGGCGAGGCCGTAGTGACGGAACTCGGGGTACGACTGGGTGCCGGCGCAGAAGTACTCGGCGCTCATCATGCAGCGCGTCGCCATGATGCGGACGAGCGTGTTGAAGAAGGGCTCGGACGGGTCGGTGCAAGCGTCGAGGGAATCGGCGAGCGCTTTGGACGAGTCGAAGCGGAGTTCTAGTCCGCGCTTGACCTTCAGCTGGTTCGCGAGCTCGTCGAAGTTGGTCTTGGGTGGTGCGGCGTGGCGTCGCAGGATCGCTGTTTGTGGGAACGCCTCGTAAATCTTGCGCGCCACACTAATGTTGGCGAGTAACATGAACTCTTCGACGAGCGAGTTTGTATCAAGGAGCTCCTTAGTCTTGACGTCGATGGGGTCCGACGTCTCGGACTCCATCTGCACCTTCACTTCGGGCGACGACAAACTCAACGCGCCAGCATCCATACGCTTCTGTTCAGCTTTTTAGAGAGCATGAGCAGAGTTCGCATGCTGTTCGTAAGATCATCTTGCTGTGACTCATCATCGATCCGCAGCTGAGCTTGTTCATAGCTAAACGCCTCACGAGACTTTATAACTGACTTAGTAAACCGTACGTCCACGATATCAGCGGAAGGGTTGAGCTCCCATAGAACAGAGAAAGCGTAGCGCTCCACATAAGGTTTCAGGGAGCACAAGTCGGTACCCAGAAGCATCGGAAGCATGTCAATTCGCTTGTCAACAAGGTAGACAGTTGTTCCACGTATACTAGCTTCGGTGTCCATGGCATTCGCGGGCTTGACGAAATGGGACACGTCGGCGATGTGGACTCCTACTTCAAAATTCCCGTTTGGTAATGGTCTGGCATGTAAGGCATCGTCGATATCCTGGCAACCGACCGGATCGATGCTGCAAATGAGAAGACTCCTGAGATCTTGACGGTCTTTCCAGCCCGGATCGTCTGTGCTCGCAGGAACTTTCCAGTCATGGCCCTCCTTGGGTAAACAATCCAAAACAGTTTTGGGGAATGGTCGATACTGGACATCATATTCAAGTAACAAAGCCTCGGTTTCTGCGGCCTTGGTCTCCAGTTCGCCCAGCGAGCGGACAAAGTGACCAACAGGGTGTCTGGATTCACGATCCCAGGAATCAATGGTTACTAAGATTCGCTTTCCGAGAAGCTCGCCAGCCTGCCGTGTTCGTATCCTAATCTTTGGAATCTTTTTATCCATCGGGATGAGAAACACGTTCTCCTGCTTCCTGCCTTGCTTCGCCGTCGAGCTAACTGAAGACGGGTCTACATGGCCAACGTACTGGCGCCAGTTTCGTTTGATGACGCCGACAACCTTGGCGGTAGGCTGTGGCCTGCCTTCAGTGGTTAAGCCTTGGGTCTTCTTCACCTCTTCTTGGAGAGCCCGCCTTTCCTTGGCTGTCACAGCGTCCGCCGTATCATCATCATTATCGGCGTTCTCATTCTTTGTAATAGCTTCTTCTTCAATGATCTTCGTAGAAGGCTCCTTCCACTGATCTTGTGGTAAAACTTCAACCACTACTACATCCCCATCTACAGAGCGGTTGATGTTGTCTCTGCCCAGGATTAGGAGAGGTTTTGGGAAAGCGGGAACTTTGATTGAGCCCTCAAGATAGTTGTAAGGTGAAACATTGTATATACCCTGATGCAACATGCCGCTCTTTACTCCTGTCATCATCCTTGACAAGCTGAAGTACTCCGGGTATAGAAACTCGGTCTTCTTGTCCTTAGAAGCAACACGTTCCTGTGACTCGGCTATCATGTCTAATAACCTCTCGGCGTCCTTCAGACCCGAGACGTAGTCGCGTAGTCCGATAGCAGGGATGTTGTCTTCCTTCGCCTTTTCCAGGTTACCCCTGTCGTCGGATAGCATGACTGTGACTGGTATCTCTTTGGACGTGTTTTGGCCGAGATGGTTATTGTACCATTTGACCGCGTGCCGCACAGCGCGGTCGTTGCGGTCATTGATTGTCTCATCCGGTTCACGGTTTACATATGTCTCTAATCGAAACTCGTTGAAAAATACGTAGAATCGCTTTTCTTGGCTCTTTGTCAGCCCGATGAGGCGATTATACAGCGGTAGAGACCTGTTTCGCAGTTCCTCCAGAACGGTCTGTAGGATAATGACGTCAAAGAAGGCCGAGCCTTGCTCAAACAAATCCATAGCGCTGAGCAAGGCATTTGTATCTGGGACCAGGTAATGCCCTTGTGGAAATGCCTTAGTGCCCGCAGGTTGATCAGAGAGTACAAAAGGAGCCACTGTGCCCAAGTCAGCAAGGATAAGCTTAGTTGCCAACCAACAAGAAGGTCGATGAAGCGAAGTTGAGAGCTTACCTATGCCAGCAGCACTTCTGGGGGCAGAAACAAGGCATTTTGAGCAGAGGCGCGAAGAGCAAGGAATGTCGTGCCGTAGATAGAGCTCACGGACAATTTTCTGAACCTTGCCACTTTTGGTCGATCTCACATAGACCTTGCTGGAGAGGCTGGACTCTGTATTTACGGATCTCTTGAGACTCGTCATCTTGGTACAATGCCGTAATTGCCCCGACGCCGATGAGTCCGATCTCTGCGTAACCCTCCCTCGCTTCCTTGAATGTCTAACTCTCTCTCTTTACCTCGATGTTTCCCGCATTCAGTGAGAGACTGGTACCGAGAATTTCACCACCCTGTGTTCCCTTATCCTCGAATTGCCCGGAAACAGGTTGACGGTGAATTTGTACCCGCGTTGATAACAGAAATGGCGACTCTTGGTGACTTGGCGACTTGGTTTACGCACCGGATGAGCCGCATGCAATAAGAGTTTTGGCGTAGATGGCAAATCAGGTCAGCTTAGAAGCCGTAAGGTGCTTCGTTAGGTAAGTCAGGTTTAGTAACTGCAGGTGGTAGCTTGTATCCTGATAGCGTCAAAAAGGGGCTGATAGCGGTAGTTCGGACAAATCAGCAGCAGCAAAGTACCTACACTACAGAGGCGGGGCTGCGCGCGCCTGTCTGTCGTCTGACGGGCGTCTGTTTGGCTTTTGCCGCTTGTCGCAGTTGACCCCACAGTGATCTAACCAAGGTCGTAGCGCCAGCCGCCAACGGCCCGCATTGGTCTGTGCGTGCCGACCTCCGCAGGGTAGCGCATCTCTGCATGTACCTACAGTAGGTAAGTACCTAACCCCTACCCTATCGCCCACCTATAATAATTATAGCATAGCCAGGTTTTTAAGCTCATTGTGGCCGTCCGCCGTCTGCCGTTACGCAAAACGATTGGAAGCCAATTCTCCGGATCGCGACTCTCTCTATTCGCTGGCTGCCAGCATAAAAAAAATCTCCGTGATTCAGGGATTGGGTGAGACATGGCCGATTGACAAGTTGTTTACATCACCAAGTAGCTAGGCATCTACATTTATTACTCTCTACTACACGGATTCGGCATTTGCTATTCACGTCTGCCCTATCTATTGACATCTTACCTATGAGGTAGGAAATACACCTCCTTAAACGAGGGTACATCATCACTACCAGGATTATAGACATAGTATGGAGTGATTATTACATGCTGCTGCTGATGATAGTATGAAAGAGGTAAATGTACATTAAATTTACATTCACGCAGCTTGTTGTCGCTCGCCACTAGCCTGAATATGCAGGTAGATACTCGGGTAACTCGATCTCACGATTTCGGAATGAATTTCTGGTTGAATCAAGAAACAAGTGTTTGATTTCCTAGACCAGTTTTTGTTGTCATTTTGGTATAACTCTCTCTCTTTCTTTCTTCTTGGGTTTCTCTTTCTCCTCGTGCTTGATTAAATTTACTAATTACCAAGACAAATCCGAGACCTTGCAACATTCCCCGTGCGCTTCTTTTCTTGCTGCCCGCTGTAATCCATGCAGTTGCTGGTCATTATCATGTCATGTACGGGCGTGGCGTGGTCAGAAGAGAGGGCATTATCCCCACCCGTACAGCTTTCTCGTGTACTGCATACCTAGGTGCTGTGCCTACACATAACACGCAGACACTTGCACATACATCTGTACGTGTGTGTAGTTTATATGTGCGTAACGTACACTGTATGGCGTTAAATGGAATGTTACAAAACCCTGCTGCCACTGCTGTCTTGTGGATGGATGAGCCGAAGTGCTACTAGTAAGTTGTCGAGCAGGTAAGCCAGGCAGAAAGTGCCTGAGAAGGGAATAAAGAAGTAGGAAGACGCGGTACGCGAGTTATTCCATAAATCAACTCACAACGATCTCCATTGTAAACGGCAATCGGGTGCGATGCGTTGCAACACCATGAGACCACTTCTTCCACACACATCCACATACACACTTGCTCTCCCCTCGTCGCCCCCCTCCCCCCCCTTCTTTCTCTGCTTGCGTCTTCCCACGGTAGGCAAGTGTATAGGTATCTTATCTGGGGAGAGTCGGTCGTGGCGCACCCCTCTCCAGTGCGGATACTCGAAAAGCTCCGTCGACTTATCGACTTGGCTGTATTAGGAATTTAGCACGAGGTTGTTGAGGAGGTATTACAATGTAGTAGGTAGAGGGAGGGATGGAGTGCTTTTTCGTAGTTTGCATAGTAATTAGCTCTCTTTCCCCGTCCACAAGAACCCCAACACTGAACGCCGGCATCCGCTCCGGTTTGGTTTAGCCTAGCCTGCCTGCTCTTCTCGTATCTACCGTGTCAGTTGTGCCCTGTTGATAGTACGGTGCAACAGGCCGAGAATGCAAATAGGCAGGTAGACGTTGTTCAAGCCTTCGCCACCAACGCCCGTTGCAGTATGATATACGTGGCGTCAAAGCACTGCGGGCAGGCAGGCATCTACTGTATGTCTCTCTATCTTTTGTGTATAAGTGTCCATTTCTAAGTCGAGAGGAGGGTAGAATATCTCGTCATCTGGTAGTTCCCTCGTCATATGATCGACGCCCATTCCACATTCAACCGGACACTTCTGCCATATTAGTCTCTTCGTACAAGAGCGCGCATGCACGTTGCGATCGGCCTGTGGCGGTGGCACGATGCAGCCACCCAACCCGCTAAGCAAGCGAGCGAGCGAGCCCACGCTCTACGCGCTTATCTCACCAGTGCATGTGTGTGTGTGTACACTACAAAATGTGTACATACGTGCGTGCGTGTGCGTGTATGTGTATGTGTACAACTATGTGTCTGTATGTCTGCGTGTGCAGTGTGGGGGGGAGGGAGGGGGACACGAACATACTTACACTTATGTGGTCACAGCATAGGGTTAATTGTTTGACAGAGTTGACCTTCCACAAGCGAGGGAACAACAACAAGCGACTGCATCCTCATTCTCGCGCAGTATTTGCATGATCGATCTTTGTGCGATATAACGCTAAGGCACCTTCATTTACATGTCCTACACCGCCAACCATGCGCACGATAAGAGAATCTGTGCCACCGAGACCGGCAATAGTCTGCATGACGAGAAGGGGTGTCTGGGGATGAGCCTGGATGTCCTGAGATCGACGAGATCTATAACTCAACTTCAGTTTGTGGAAACCCTCTCCAGTGTACGGCATGGTTCGACGGCTCTTTGACCCCCGTATTTGTGTAATACCCCGGGGCGCGTGACGAGGTAGATTGGCGAGACGGCCTGATTTAGCTTAGGTATCCACTGCCCGCTACGGGGGCGATGGAGCGTCGGAAAGCTCTGACATCTTGTATCGAAGCGTTGAAGCCATTGCGCAGCCAACATGATGTATCGATGGAGTCTTCGTCTGAACAGGATATGGCCTCTAGATGGTGGCCGCCGTAGCGGCGACCTGGTGGAGCACGGTCCATGTCGCAGTCGATCATACATGCCATCGAAATGTGGAATGTACTGTACAAAACAGTATGGGCGCTGCAAATTATCCTAACTCTTTCTCTTTATTTTCCGTGTAGTTTTAGTGCTAGGTCTGGCAACTATGATGTTGCATGGAGCATGTGGAATATCCACCCTTCTTGTCCTCCACCCCCAAGTCGTGAATCTTGTCTCAGTGAATGGTGAGCACGGCAGCCTGGGTGGGGCCAGGCACGATGTTCGCTTGTGTTCGAGACACGGTGAGCAACAGTATATTATCTCGGTCAAGGGGGGCGTGTGATTTTGTAGTGGAAGATGCCTACGCATGCACATTCCAGTTCAACGTGACCCACGACTAGATAGAGGAATCGAGGGTATCTAGGTAGGTGAGTAGGTAGTCATCGATCAGTAGCAGCTAGCAGTGGCTGTAACGCACGCATCTAAAACCAGGCGTCTGGAAATGCCATCCGAGAATGCTGTGCCACGATGCGTGCGCGCGCTATGTGTCTGCTCCCCCTTTTTTTCCTCGAAAGGGCCATGCTGGTGTGTCGCCATGGCAGGACTGATGACCACTATACTAGCTCCCTGAACCCAGCTGGGCCACAGGAGATCGACCAAGGAATGCTTAATTAAGCTTCCGAGATCTACCCATTCACCACAAAGCGCATGTATGGAGGCGCCTTGGTGTTGTTGAGCCAGGAGACCGTCGCCGCAAATGTCTCCCAGCCCTCGCTAATGCGCTTGTGCGCCTACTGTGCGCCTACTTAGACGTGCACATCCGCGGCTTAATGCTTGTTACGTCATCTTGTCTTAACGCAGCCGCCATGTTATTAGACCATGCACGATATATTAGTCCTTGGAGGGTGAAGGGTACTGCCTAGTCACCTTGCTACTGTAAGTAGTGTACAGAGCAGGGACAGGACCATATGCATCGGAATGGAGCGAGAAGCCATCACTAGAGAGTGAATAGACCTAAAAGGCAGTTTCATGGGTTTGTAAGACTGGATGGGCTGATTCCTGACTCTACTAGTAGTTAGTCGCAGGCTTGTAGGAGGCTGCAAGAGCGGGTAGCAGGGATTCACCCGCACTGTTGTGGTATGCACAAGCAACGGGCGAGCAGGTATGCCTGAACCTCTGTGCGCTGTCGATGGATGGGTGGGTAGGCCGTGGAAGGAATCCCAGATCGTGGAGTGCACACCTTGTAGCCTATCAATACCGTGTGCAGGCAGACGCCAACTTCAGACTGCCGAAGGAGGGCGGGCGATTGGACACACCAAGCCGGGGCGTCTTGTCGCTTGAGGACTCTCACCCGTCCTGCCTAGCTTTGGCGAGCTAACCGGAGCAAAACGCCCAGGGGCACGGAGAGAAACCAGCAAAATCAGCGAAGGCGAGAGAGGGACCGACAAGAGACAGAGACAGGGAGATACGGCTCAGCCCATGTGGACGAGCCGGCTCGGTCGACGCGTGGAGAAAGGAGACAAAAGGAGCGCGATAGAGGGGTCCTTTCAAGATACAAGCCGCATTAACACGAAGAGATAAGAGGGCCATGTTTCCGGCCCACCTGCGTTGGCCGTAGATGCAGCCTGGGGTGGCCGTAACTTTACCTAATTAGGTAATAACCCACCTACGCCACTTACGCCACTTTAGTATCCGTGCTTCTACTACAAGTAAATACCTACTTATAGGAGCCTCGTGAGCCCCGAAGGG
>NPFG01000546.1:0-22731 GCA_002288965.1 Xylaria sp. MSU_SB201401
TATAATTTAAAGTATTATAATACCTTTTTTTAGCTTATAAACTAGTTTTTAATAACTTTAAAGCCTAATTTTAATATAATTTTTAATAAAAACATCTTTTTTAGCCTTTTTATAACACTAAATAAAGTTAATTTTATTAACTAGTATTATATTAGTAAAGCTATTTAAAGCTTATAAATATTTATAATATATAATTTTAAAAGTGTTATATAGTTTATTATTTAAAGGTTAAAGACTATAAAAGGTATAAGTAGAAAAAAAATAAAGCTAAATATTATTAAAATAAGCTAAAAATATAAATTTATCTTTAAAATAACTAGTTAGCTTTTATTTTACAATTATTTATATAATAAAAATAAAAAAATAAATAAATAATATATATAAATATATAACTCTTATACCTATCTAAAATTAAAAATATAGCTTTAGAATTATTTTTATTATAAAGCTAATAGACTTAAAGTATAAAGACTTATTTAAGCTAGTATTTAGCTACTTTGTTATTTATTTAGTCTTTAAAAGTATAAATCTAATTCTAATTAATAATAGCTTTAAACTTTTTAATAAACTATTAAACTTAAAGGTTTTTTTTTTTTAAAAATAATACCTAAATTAAAAGCTATACTAATAGCTAAGATAGCTTTAATAAAAGAAATCTAGCTGCAGTTTTAAAGGCTTTTTAAAATAGCTTTCTTATTAGTAAAAAAACTAAAGACTAAAAAATTAAAGCTTAGCTTTTTATTAGCTAAATATATAATTAAAGCTTAATTTAAGCTATATTATATATTAAAGCTAGCTATAATACCGCCTTTATTAATATTAAAAGTTAACTCTAGCTTTATCTACCTAAAATCCTTATGTATATTAAAATACTAGTTAACCACCTTAGCTATAAAGCTATTAAAATGCGTAGCCTCCTATCTTTTGCTAATTTTAATATAGATTAAAAAATTATACTTTTAAAACCTACTTATCTAATACTTTTTAAAGTCGCTACTATAACTACGTTATTTTGCAAATATAAATATAATAACCCTAATTACAAAGTGTAAAAAAGTAGCGCTAAAGGCTTTTTAATATAAAATCTACTACAAAATTATATTTTTCTACTCTTTAGACAATATTTATTAAAGGTATATTATCTTAGCGTGCAAAAGTCTACTAGAGAATCTATATAAAAAGGTAGCCTTAAAAATATTATATTTCTACGCCGTTTTACTTAAAGATATACTATTATTAATTATATTAAATATAGTATTAATTAACAATTTTTTAGTATAAGGCAGTATTATAATAGTTTTACTTTTAGTTAAAATAGATAATATTAAAATTAGTATATTAAATAAAATAAAATAACTAAAATTAAAGGGTTTTTAATAAATTATCTAATAATATAAGCCTTAATTAAACTAGAGATAACCTAATTAGCTATATATTATCTATATAAGCCTAACTGCTAAAAAAAGCGCTATTTAGTAGCGTTATCTATAAAAAAAAGCTTTATTAATAATTATATTAGCTATAAGTAAAGTGGGTGTATAATTAGTAGTATTACTAGGTTTGGCAGTTGCGCTAAGGGGTGTGTTGCGCTAAGGGGTCATAGATGGTAGTCCTTTGTACTACGAACTACCTTCTGCCTCCATCGATGTGCATATTACCTCGTAGTGTTTGATATTCTGATCGACAATGGTATATGAGATTGCGTTGTCCGGGCATAAATCCTGCGATACAAGACTCATCTGTGATGAGATACCTGATGTTCTGTATAATGGATAGTGCTCACTCGTGTACCTTATGCAAGTAGGTAACAAAAGGCAGGGATATAACAACGCTCCTGATTGTCTAAGCTCATTATTGTCAGCACTAACACAACCTCGTTATTTGTCTGGTAACGTAATAGCGTCACAAAACTCAACCACGAATTTGACATATTTCATTACGTTCCTAGACGTTTGCTATTGGCTCACGGACAATGAGTAGTCAACTTAGGTTAGGTAAGGATTCATTACTTATCAGGGCGAAACGAGGGGGTATGCATAGGGTTACATTGGCACCTGGTCGATTTCACTAGACCGCCATAGCCACGCACCAAGTTGTAAGAAACATTCGAGAAGCCATCTGTCTGTACGGCGAATGGCTGACACCCAACCGCTCAATATTCCTGGCGCTCGAGTTAGAGAGCCTTGTGACCATTGCCTCCTTAGTGGGGCAATACATGGCGGTGATGCCTTTAGCCGCCCTGTTTTACGATGCTGAAACGTTTCGAACATGCAGCCTGCGCTGCATATTGGAACCAACACTTAACAGCCTCATGGTGTTATGTTCGACCTGTATTCAGGTCATACGCGATGAATGGCCACCTCTTTAAATATCGTCAGTTAGTCACAATGTCTAAGCGTGTACTTCTCGTGAATGCCGCAACAACCTCACATCATTAACTACTCGCTTCCTTCAACATCATGACGTACGATCGCCTACACAAATTAGCCGATCACGATGACATCGTATTCAGAGATCAAGGTGCCGCCTGGCCTCCGAGTCACGAGAAGCGCTTTCGGGATATCCAAGTGCTTGGGAACAACAAATTCCGCACGTGGCTCGAGAACGACGATATGCGACCAATCCAAGAGTCCTGGCGACAGAGTGTGTTGGGCCGGGCTAAGCAACTCCACGATAAGGCTTGTGACTTGGCGAGGCACTCCCAGCCTAAGGAGAGCGGATGGCGCTTGAACCTGGAAACTCTCGTATTCTCCTTAGATACAGTCGGAGCAGCGTGGTAAGTAATACAATCACAACTATTAATCATGTGTATGACTTGTCACTAATTTTAGTAGTACTCGTTGCCGAATGCGGCTTTGGAGATCGGAGATGGAGGGGGTTCATAGTCAGACGGATCAGTGGGCACCACATGCAGAGAAGACCTGTCAGTGTCCTTCGCAGAGTCGACCCCATAAATTGTACGTGTCAAGAATCTCTTTAACGACCCCTGTTCAAGCAAGGCTTACAATTCTGTCAGTTACGACACCGGGATAAACGAGTTACTTGATGAATGCATAGACGAATCAGTGAAACTCAAGATTGGCCCACATAACGAAGAGAGAAAGAGAAAGATCGATCGTGCCATAGGCTTGAAAATGAAAGGAGAAATGGAAGTCCTTATAAGGAAAACCAATACCACGGCTAGGGCTGGACAGCCTTTCGAATATAGCCCCTTTAAATTTGCGACAAACCCTCCGGCGTTTCCGTTTCTCGTTCTCGGAGCCAACGCTGACCGGAGTAAGAAAAGTTTCCTCGACATTGAAACGCCAGCTGCCTTGTCCATTCGGAAGTTCCTGAAAATCCAAAGACAGCCGGAATTGAAGCCACAGACTTCAACAGAGGACTCGTTAGTCTGGTTTATGGGATATCGCGGACCTGCGTGGACAGTGTATGGCTGCTACGTTGACGTCGCCACAGGCACTCCACGATACGTAAGTCTAGACCTCGCCTCTTAAACAATGATGACTAACATCGGGACAGAACATCCATACTCTATGGTGTGGAGACTTAAGAAACGAGGATGGAGCCTTGCAACTCGTACGAATCGTCGACTACATCACAGACTGGGCCCAAGACGTCTACTACCCAATGATCTTGAGGCGATTGAATGTTATGGTATCTCGCCTGAGCTGCGATGGGATTCGTGTCTTTGGAAGTGACAACTACTCACGAAGTGAGAGGACTCGTAGTTGCGTGGCAGAAAATGCACCAGCTACCGGCCGTCTCCGACAAGGTTAGAACCATTATCCTACCTGACCAATTTTACCGGAAGTCACATCTAACAACTCATGACAAACAGAGCTTGGGTTGATTCGGTCGGCCACTTCGATCCATTACCATTTTAGCGCCCTTTCTATTACCGAAGAAAATGTAGACAGCCTTTTAATTCTGAGTAAAGAGCCAGAGCGCATTCTCAGCCACAGTACCGACGACGCACGGAGCCTCATTGAGAGCCTTGAACGGCACAGTGAGTTAATCGTAACAACCCAACATGTATTGAACGAGATGCAATATAGGTGGACGGACCGAACAAGTACGTCCGAGTCAAAACATGGTTCAGCGACCGACATTGAAGTTTACGCTGCTTTTGAATACCGCTGCTTTATTGACCGGTCGTGGAACGTCACGAGACAACTTACCTGTTTATCGGTGTCAAAGTCTGCGTATGCAATCCTGGTGAAGGCTGCCTCAAACGCAAACTACCAGCCCAAAGAACTACAAGCCAAACTACGCCCCTGCCTCAGCACGGCGATTTATGAAGCAATTGATTGCCTCCGGTCGGACTCATCTCTACAAGTTCTTCAGTCTGCTATCACGGGTACAATGTTATCTATACAGCCAGAATTTAGTTCTCAACATAAGGACGATAGGACTTTGTTCACGCAGGTCCTAGCCTTCCATACTTGCGACAAATCCCAGATTTCCTACATCGTCAGGAAGTATGGCGAGGTAGCCAAGAAGCAGCCACTGAGCGAGCTGCCGCAATGTGCGTTACCTAAACGACGTAGGACTGAAGGCGGTTACGCCCTAAGAAACGAGTGGTTGTCTGAATACCGCCGCCGCACAGCTGATCGCTCTTTCAAAAAGGAGTCAAGCAGGATTGTTTTTGATGAGGCAGAAAAAATTCACGATCCTTTGTCTTGTAACAGATGCAGCCGATACCAGGAGACCAAGTCACCAGACCGACGTCAATGGGCGGCACCATGGAAACCCATCGAAGAGTACTCGTCAACCGACAACACCATCCTCGTGGAGGGTAAACGCAATCACATTGTCGGAGGAGACTCGCAGACGCCGTCTGAATTCTGCCTTTTCAAAATGGGAAACGCAAAGGGCATTACGAGCATCGCAAGCACCGTTAAGACCCATCTTAAGAGCAACAAGATCTACCAGGCAAAGTTGCAGACTCTTCAGTCGCCGCATGACAATAACGTTGCCGAAGGAGCAAAGCAGAACGAAGTGAATCTATACAACCAGCCACTCCTGGTTAGAGCATTCACTGACAAGGAATACCTCGATTTAAAGGATTGGATCGTGGATCTGCAAGACAAAGAGAATGACAATAGGATCAGAGAGGCTTGTAAGAAGGGTCTCTACAACTTTTCGCGGCAGTCGGATTCTCAGGATGAGGGCATGGATGACCGCAAGAGGAAGCGATAAAGTGAATTGACGTGGGACATTGAAAAACAGAAGATTCGGTGCTAGAAAATCGAATTTTCATTAATATTGCTAGGAACTAAGGAAGAAGATAGGGGTAGGGTAAGATTTCTCTTGTTGCGTGAGGGTGTGAATGCCCTCAAGTATTACCCCGAGGATATACACATGTATCATTAAAGGGTTATAATAGATACCCCAGGCTTGAATGGCGTTAGGGATAATGCGGATAATTGATTCACGTCAGGAAATTTACCACTTGTTAGGACAAGTCTACTATTGGGTGGGTAATAATAATTGTTGCGCGAGAGTGTCCTAATCTTTTTATGGAATATCTTTAAACGGCAAAAGGAATAGAGTAACGTGATTTAATACTGAAATCAAGTTCCATTCGTTCTGAGAAGGCGAGGTTTTTCGGGTTATTTCGAGATATATTATCGAACCGCAGAGGTTAGGATCTCCGATTCAATTTGGATATATATTGACGATCTGTCGTGAAGGGGCTTGACAACCATAATAGTACAGGAGATTCTGAATAGTCGGCTCAAATCCCAGAACTCTAGCCGTTGTTATACGTAAGGGGTCATATCCTAGTAACCAATGGCCAGAACAGCTAAGAAATAAAATGAAATCAAACTCTTGCACCGAAAATAGGGGTTCCCTCTTTGCAATCAACACAACTCTTTCTTGAGATGGTCTGGTATCCCTCGCTGAGGCATATGCCTCCTCAACTTCTGTTGCCGTATCGTAACGATGTCCGTTCGAGCTTGTATCATGAACTTGGACTGCTCGTCTGAAGACATTCGAGAATGAAGCTCATGTCCGTAGGTAATCAAAAGAACCTTGATCCGAGTAGTGGAGCCACGCTCGGCGAGTTTTCTTGACAAAGACAAGAAAGAAGGAAGCCAAGGGAAGCTGTCGGACCCTTCCAGATTACTATCCTGAATCTCAAGGTCTATGACAATATAGACTTGGTTTTCGAACGCCGACAACGCGGCTTCTAGGTTTTGAAACCACTCCGAATTGCTGCTAGCGCTATGAACGCGCGCGCAGCTTAGTGACATCGATTTTTCCGTCTGATGCCTTTGTGTTTCTTGCAGTGCTTGGCGTAAAAGGTACTTTAAGACATCTGTCGAAGATATCGAGACCGATGAAAAATTTTCTGTGACCCCCTGGCTGTGTTTCATAGCAAATAATACAGGTATATGTGATGACTTCAACTGCTCAATCACGTCGACGCAGAAGTTGCGCAAGCTGAATCGAGATTGGGAACTACCTTTTACGATCAGTAAATCCGACGTTAATGAAGCGAACCATCTTAATAATCTTGGCGACGTCCAGAATCGAGTGGATAAGCTCTGATGAGAATTTTGGGATCGCCTGTCACGCAGAGATCGATGATATTGGAAACTCTTAGCAGGATCCCAAATAGAGAGGTCTGTGATTGATGCCATTATTTGTGAGAATTGAATATCCGTCAGAAGGTAGTTTGTGTTGATCGTTGCAGCGGATTGCACTGTTTCCATTAGCTGTAGTTCTGATAGTTAAGGAACCTTGCTAGACACCTACACGACATTTCTCTCTTGATTTCTTCTACAGCAGTTTCCATCTTGTCGAACCTATCGTTGAACCTTGAGTTCATATATCGTAGTTTACTGTCAAATCCAATATGCAGGTCTCTAACCTCCGCTTGCTGTCCAACCGAAGCCAAGTTTTGGATACGCTGGGAGCACCGCGAAATGCGCTGAAGTATGTCCGCATACCTGAGCTCCACAGGTCGCGTGACACTATGAAGTATATGCTTCAGCGTTCCTTCCTCAAACCAATCATAGGCTCTCATCAAGAATTCCATGATGTTTGCATACAACTCGCCGAGTGCGGCACTCATGTGCCGAGTTGGGTATAAAGCCGAGGAAAGCTTCACCTGAGGGAGCATATCAGCGATATCTGAGAGGGCTTGAGCTAGTGCTGCCACTGTTTTCTCATGGTTCATCACCCCCTATACCAGAGTCAGCTTTTGGTTTTGGAGAATCATCTGAAAGACGACAGATACTTACCACGAAGAGAAACTTCATCGCTCCCCACGCTAAAGAGACATATTCAGGGTGATGTTGAACAAAGACATCGAGGATAGCGCCATAGAAATGGACTCGCTGTGAAAAGTCGTGGAGACATGTCCGAGCTCTCGACTGCTTTCTCTGGGCTTCGTACTTATTCATACACTCGGTAACAATAATTAATACATCTTCGGATCTTACCCCTTTACTAATGAAATTAGGTCTCTTTTCGTTATGTTCATTACTGCATAGAAACTTGATACAGGCTTTCTGAAATGCCTGATCTGCTATACTCATCTGAGATCTGTGAGGAGGTTAGTGTGCAGCTATTTCTGCTCATGGCTTCATGAACGACAAAGGTCCTACTTGTTTTCAGACTGTTCTTCTATAGTGTACCATCGCTGCAAATCTGTCATGATTATTGTTTGCTTGCCAAATCTAGACACTTGTGAGACAACAAGGATGGAAGCCGAAGGGCCTATGGGTCTTGGGATAGCAGTGGGAAAATAAGCAGCTATGCAAGTCGGGGAACGCCAGAACTATTGCTACCTTACGAGCTCTCTCATATGGAAACACACACAAACTTCCTTACGGTTGCGTTCGCAGTCTGCCTATGGTGGCTATGCATGTAAGGTGGGATTGGCGCTTATGTGGGATTTTGTCACTTTTCCCCTCTTCCGCACTTTGGCTGATTCTTTGCTCGAATAAAATATCAGTGTCATATTGAAATTTATGTTTCTTGTGCACGAGGCGGTGGTCCAAGTCCATCTTTATAATCCCTCAAAACTATCGCTAGCAACTGGATCGTTTCGATTTCTAGAGGTTCTATTTGAGCAAATTGACACACCGACGCCGCCCTGGATGTGCAACTACGGAGTATATGAGGTTATTACCTATCAAACTACTTGGACAGACCGAATCCACCCTTGCTAATATACTTGCAGTGGTACCTCAAACCTTCCTCGGACTCATTGAGCTCCGACTCCACGGCGTCGTCTGACACCGAATCTGACAGCGAACACCCCGAAGACGTCCTCTCCATATACCGAAGACAGTCTCGAGTCTCTAGCAAGACTTCCTCTCCTTCTTCTGACTCTAAGGACCTAGACAGCCACCCGAGTTCTTCTGTGTCGTCGAAACCCCCGGGCTCAGGGTCGCCCACTGAGTTGGCAAAGCTTATCCATTGTCTATTTCAAGAAGAAGGCGTCCGTGCGGGAGAAACCATTAGTAGGAAATACCAGATTCTATACAAGAGGCTAATAGAAGAGATATCTAGTCTGGGCATTACAACGCTTGATCTCCAAAACCCACTACTGCTGAGACTCCTTATTGATAAATGGGATAATTTTATCTCTGTTATCAGAAAGGAGATAAGTGCTACTGTGTCCCGTTCACAATTACCGGCTCCCAGTAGAAGGCATCTGGAAGATGTTCTGCTAGCTCCATTGGAGTCACTGTTCGAAAGGTCATTGGGAAGGACTTGGGAAACACTTATCGACGATAGCCGGCAACAGGATATAGCTATTCATGGGCCCCGTAGAGCGGTGTATTCGAGCAACGTCGACGTAGATACACGGCTCAAACCCGAGACACCACCAAGTCAAGACAAGCCAGTTGAACAACCAATATCGCAGGAACCCATTGAAGCCGAGGCACCCGAGCCAATCGAGGGCTTTGATAATCGTAGGAAAAGGAAGGAACGCTTTTGGAACCATACGACTATTTCGCGAGACCAGACGTCTGCCAGTAATTTCGTAACGGAGCTTTTGTTATCGGTGCTGAGAAAGCGGAATAACCACGGCGCCTTCGAAAGCCTTGACTGGGACGCGGAGCAACGAAACTCCTTGACTAAATCCTCAACGATCACTGTCACTCAGAGACACCTTGATTCCCTCCCTCACGCTGTTCCCGGTCACCAACCGGGGTTGACACCATCAATTGAGGCTAGAGTATATGATCCGGGCAATCAGTCATCGTCGCCAAGGACTTTCAATACCTCTGGCTTTCAAGGTACATATCCCTTCCCTGGTAGTCCTTCTAACCAGGCGCAAGCTTCAGGCCAGGCCAAAGATCCAATAGGGTGGAGTCTGCGGCTTCGGGGGTCTGCAGCTTCAATATCCTATAATCAAGACAACGGTGCGGATCTTCAGCAAGTTGAATCTTATAATATCAATATGGCCGAGATGGTGCAACATCAGCCTGATATATCATGTCCAGGGTCTCTAGAATACCTAATGGAGAAGATACATTTCCTGGAGGCTCAAAATAAGAGTTTCAAGGAGTCACAAGGACACCCAGTACGAATTCAAACTCTGTATACTATATCAGAAAAAAAAGGTGCTGGCGGTAGTACGTTTCTCGACGAACCGACTTGGGTCATTGGCCCTCGTGGCCAGGCAATGCTAAAGGCTCACTATCCAATTCCTGACACGAATGGATACTTGAGCCAACAACACGATGTCGCCTTCGTGATTATGAAGTTCTACGACTTGGATGAGCAAGGAGAAGAAGCCGCAGATGCCCACCGAGACAAACGGGCGCTCCCACGTCCACAACCAACTACGGAATTGATACGCCTCGAGTCTATGGAATTAAAGGAAGCTGTCGAGGCATTTTTAGCCCAACAGCCGAAATTCGTGGAAGATTTCCCTAACTTCAATATCAAGAACCCTATTAGCGCTCCGTACCTGTTTTGGTATCATTATGGGTCTCCTACTGCCTTGGACGGCTTATCTGCGTCATACGCAGACACCATGAAAATCTTGACATCATGGATTGATGAACACTACGGTGGGCTCTATAGCCTCGTTAGGAGTCAGCTGAGTAGAGGCGTTACATCCGTAGAGACCATGGAGTTTTTGTTCAAGCCTGGTGAGGTACTTCTATGGGAAGAGAAAAACGATATGGTGGCAGCAATTGCAAGCTCTTGGCCCACCGTCAGATTCAAACCTTCCTCGAAGTCGATATCCCGAGATTCGACATGGAAAAAAGGAAAGGGATACACTACTGATGACGCCGCTCTCAAATGGAAGTGGCAAGTCAATACCTGGCAATATCACTATGATGGAAGCTTCCAGCGTATCAATCGAATGAAAACTATCGTCTTGCAAGCGAGCTCACCTACAGAAGAGGTGCCCATAGTGAAGTTGAGCCCATATCCATTGAAACACGCGAGCGATGCCGTCAGGTCTAGGCTTCAGCATCGTGGGGAGACGTTCTGGAGATGTCGATTTCGACGACTAGTTTCGTACAAGGACGAGAAAGGACTAGTTGGAGTGAGTATCATTGTTTTGAAAGAGTTTTGAGCTAGACCCAAGGTGTTGCTGATCATACGATGTAGACTGGCGAACGTTTCATGATCGACTTCGAGACTTATGAGCAGCTTCACTCGGACTCGACCAACTTTAAGGACATATATGGAAAGTTCGAGGAAAATAAACTAGAGCCAATGGACTCTGCAGTCATGGCATCTGATAACCCGCCCGATGCACCAGAGATCTATGTATTTCCTCCTAAGATCACGGGCTACAACCTTCGAAGCAAGAAATGGGGTGAGTTGTTACATTTTAGATATGAGTTGATGATGAGAATCTGATGATGTTAGACGACCTCACCGTGGACCTGATTCAAGACGTTGTCTGGAATAAGAAGTCCTTTGAGCATCTAGTCATTGATTTTGAGACAAAAGAGCTAGTGCAGGCATTAGTGACAAACCAGATCGATAGCGAGCAAAGCACAGACATTATCGAACAAAAAGGAAACGGATTGACCATCCTCCTACATGGCGGACCTGGAACTGGAAAAACGTATACAGCAGAAAGTGTCGCCGAGATGGCCGAGAAACCCCTATTCCGTGTCACATGTGGAGATATCGGCACCAAGCCGGAAGTTGTCGAAAAATATCTGGAGTCGGTGTTGTATCTTGGGAAGAGATGGGGTTGTGTGGTATTGCTAGATGAAGCTGATGTCTTCCTCGAGCAACGTACTCTCACGGATCTGGAACGGAATGCTCTCGTCTCCGTATTCCTTCGTGTTCTAGAGTACTATGAAGGTATCTTGATTCTCACATCCAACAGAGTAGGTACTTTTGACGAGGCATTCAAGGTAAGTACTGTTTAGGTACTGCCGGTATCAAACTCAGACCTTCGTTACCCTTGTGAGGTATTAAATGGATGATAGCTGACGTGGAGTATTATAGTCACGAATACATCTTGCCCTACACTACCAGAATCTCACAGAAGGTCAGCGAAAGAAGATCTGGAAAAACTTCTTCAACAGACTCAAGGATCTCGACGCGGATTCCCTTGCCAGCTCGTCGGAAAGGGGTTCAAAAAGTTTACGGACAAAGCCATTAGAACCCCTGAAAATCGATTTCGATGACGTAGAATGTTACTTGACGGAGTTGGCAACGTATGAACTAAACGGTCGCCAGATCAGGAATGCCATCACAATAGCGCGAAATCTTACCAAGTCTAAAAATGAGAAGATGGCATTCCACCACCTCAAACATGTGATTACGGTTATTGGGAAGTTCGATGCATACCTGCAAAATGTGCAAGAAGGCTTCACGGACGACCAGGTGGCTCGAGGAGGCGGGATTCGCTGAGAGGGTTGGCCTATATGCATTCATTTATCACCATTTTGGAACAATAATGTTGTACAATATCCTGTTTTTGCCTCTTTTATTATGCAAATTCGATTCAATGGGAGTTAAGAGTAGGACGCGTCATTAGTAAACTTCATGAGTTGTACGCTCACAGTTTGATTGCCAGGGCGTTACAAGTAGTCAACCAGAGAGCGGTACTTCCATCCAATACAATCCCTGCGTCTTATACCAGCAGCGCGCTTCAAGGCTCTATGATCCTGGTTCCGCCCATACCGTGTCTCGTCGCTTTTCATGATCCTTATGGAGTCTGCCTTACCATGCCCACCCGTCTCAGTGGTCATCGCGGTCGTAAATACCATGGTACTGGCTATGCTGTAGTAGGAGCCAGAGGAAAGCGTGGTGACAATGCTCAATGAGAATTATCTGTTGAAAATCTTAGGAGGCATCTATAAGCAGCTCAGTTCCTCCAGTTTCAATATGTCTTAGGCGGTTTGCTCGATGAGGGGTTCTTCGACGGTAGTTCAATAGACGACGACTAGCGTACTGAGTATTAAATACCGAGCATGAAATTCCTTCACAAACTAGCTGGGAGGATGAATGGTCCCCCCGTTTCCGTGCAGAAGGATTTCGAGCAGGGGGTCTGTGATGCGAATGATTCGTGGGAGAGATAACAGCAACGCCACATCCTACTCGAGTGCTACATAATGTTACTGATGCCATCCAAGGTATTATGGAACTAGGCTACAGGTTTCATTAAGTACATAGGCTTGGCACCAGGAATACGCATCCTTCTACCAATGGAAAGGACAGGGGATAAACCAGGTCTTCGACCCCTTTCCACAGGTATAGTTTTAGGATTGGTGAAAGGGTGCTTGAATTGATTGGCCTGAGCAGTACATTCATAAATTTCTGCAGACCGAGTAGTCTCTGCTGGCGAATTCCATATGGGTACAGTCGATATAGTAGTACTATACATTTAGTGGATTAGGAGAATACTACTCACGATGCAACTGTTACGTTCGGTCCCGTTAACAGGTTAGTGGTCAAACGGGTCGCATGGAGGTGTCCTTTACAAGATACTAGGCGTCTTCAGTTTCCTAGGTAGGTAGATATGCCTAGATAAGATGCGAATTCATACAACCTTAACGTGTCGCAGGGAGCAATGGCCATAATTATTTGGATTGGTGATTGACGGCGATTCGGAATAATCGGCACTTGAGCAAATCCTTCCGGTCAGAGCAGGGTTGTGGTGAACCACCTGTCCAGCAGGCTGTAGGCTGGGCATTTGCTTAAATAGTACGAGCGTACGCAGTCAAACTATGCAGCAACCACTCTTGCAGTCCGCATTAGGCTTCCCACGACCACCTATTTATATAGTATTTTTTGCACGACCCAATATGGCAAACTTGGGACCACTCACTACTCCGTATAAGGCGACTGGCAGTAAAAGCTGCAGCTCTATCTACCTGGCGACTGATTCGGATGGACTTTGGCTGGAAAAGGGTGACATGTCTGAGGGCTGTTTTCCGCCCGGCTTCACGCCAATTGGTGGATACTTTTATTCGCCCGGAATATGTCAGCAGGGATACACTTATGCCTGCATGTCTGACTTGGGCGCTGGCAGGACGGCTGCTACATGTTGTCCTAGGTACGTGGACTGAATAATATATGAATGGAGTTCGGGATTAAGCGAACAATATAGCGCCAACTCTCACGAGAACACGCGTGAAGAGCAAGAGCTGAACGACCAGATTATACCCAATATCCAAATGTAATTCGCTAACAAGTGCGGTTACTATTGCATGCTCGTAGTGGTTATACTTGCCGATCAAGTCGCGAATCGGATGACAACGCTGCATGCCAGTCGGTGCTCAAGTCAGACAGTTCATATTATATTGGTGTTGTGATCTCATATCCCGACGGAACCCGGACTACAATCGGGACCACGACCCAATTGATCGGGGAGGGTGAGATAGTTTACGCCATCGGTATTCCTGTACGGAGAGCAGCGACCGACCTTCAATGGAGTATACCGTCAACAAGTCTAAGCAGCAGCACAACACAGCCAGCGGAATCTTCAAAAAGCAATCAAAACACAATTTCGAGTTCAGTATCCACGCGGTCGGCAACTGATACATCTGCTACATCCCGGCAACAAGAAACTAGCGTTGCAGCTTCCACTACTGGAGACACTGAGCAGTCTACAACCAACTCTCCTGCCCCAGTAAACAAAACAGCCATAGGTGTCGGAGCTATAGTGGGAGCTATTACCGGCGCTCTATTCATCTTAGCGGTAGGAGCCATAATTTATTACGTTCGAAAACGCAAAAAGCGCTCCTCGGCAGGCGAAGCGAGAAATATAGAGGAAAAGCCCAGGGGGCAAACGCCAAGGTATGAGCTGGAGGAGCAGATGGGAAGACAGGAGATGAATGGTCGTACAGCACCGGCGGAGTTGAACAGCCAGTGGCAGCCGGTGGAGCTGGAATAAGATAGGCTTGCAACCCAAAAGACGTGTTGATTTCCTTTAGTTACGGCACATATTCCCTAATAGTAATGGCAACGCATACCTTGTAGTGATCCGTTAATTTAGTGTCATGGACATGTATTTCCACCTTGTTTAGATTAGTTCAATGCGAGATGTACTGCCTACACACTAACAAAATCTCAGCCACTGATCACATACGAGTTGCTAGATCAATTCTGTTAGGCGTGGTTATAACAGTATCTTTCAGTAACAATTTCCATTTTTCTCCCAGTGGTCCAGTGAAACAGAGTACATCGACAAATCCTGAAAAGATCTTTATGAATATGAACCAATAAATTCAGGGGTGTCATCGAACTGGACAAAGAGGTTTCGATGGCCAGTGCTAGGTACTAAGTCTATATCTCGTTGCTGGCGTCTGCCGGTGAACCTTTTGAAACTATGATCGCGGAACCAGACGGTGTGCAAGAGGCAAGAGACCGGTAGTGATTGGCTAGTTATAAGGTTACTTCAGGCAGCAACAGGCCGAATTACCCCGGTTGGTGGTGGCTCAGCCAGGAATCTAGCTTCATATTGAAGCCTACCATAAAACCACTCCAACAATGGATCAATACGTATTACATCGTTATTTCTACGCTTGTCTTACGTTCTATTTGTGATATCTCATCTTCACTGTGCCTGTTTTCAGGGGAATGGAGTTTCGAAATTATTTGGATCGTCTCTTTGTTGGTTTTACCGTGAGCCACAATGGATGAGATGTATGGTGATTAGGTAGACTTTAACAAGGGGCTCTATCTCCCCGCACTACAACAGATGAATGAAAGAAATTTATGATACTTGCTTATGTATACCTGGATTGGATATCAAGTCACTATTCATCAAGGAACTTTATGTCACGGGGAAGACGGAAGGTGAAAGGCATCGTTGGTACCATCTCGGGGATTCGGGAACCAGACTTGACTTTTTCATGCAGACGTTTGCTTATCTTCTGAGCTGTCACATCCAGCCACTAACTCTACTTGGCTTCGGTTGATATCCCACAGTGGCTATCCCTCTCGATTTTTGTTCCTCAACTTCTCCTAATCTTCCCACAAGTCTCTACACACTTTCCCTACTTTCGATTCAACCGACCTCTGCTCCTTTTTTTTCTTGATTTTTCGATATTCGAAGTTGTCTAAAACCTCGAAGATGTAGGCGAACGAAGATATTCTCTATTTAGTTCTGACTATTGGTTGGGCCATTCTCGCTTGCTGTATTACATATACGGCATATCAATCGACTTTGTTCCACGTTGATGAGCTTAAGATAATCAGTGATTATCGTCGGCGTCTCAACAACATTCTGCTAGCCCACGAAGAACAGCAACTGCTGCCTGTTCATCACAGGTCCCAGACGGGCACACTCGTTCCAACCTTACAATCTGGCCCACCTACACCACCACCGTCTTATGCCAACTACGCTAGTTTTAAGAGCGTTATCCCGGCCAAGTCTGGCGAATTGATGCGCGGCTGGCCGAAAAGCGAGGTTCAGGATCGGTCTGACCAAGGTGATGAGGCATTCTCCTCCCATGACAGCAGTACCTCATTACCGAATATCGAACGTCACAATAGCTCTAGCGCTCAAGTGACCAGCAGGGAGTCCACCCCACGAGACCATCTTCCCTAGATCCGATATACAATAAGAGTCATTTCGGGGCCCTGAATTAGCAGACAAACGTGAGTATAAGCCTTTTTATCAACTCGTTTACCGCAAAACAGCAGCTAATCCTATTGCCACAGCACAGACATGACGCATTTCTATATCTGTCCGAACATAATGCCACACAGTGGCCACCGAACGGGATCATTACCATGCAAACAGACAGACGAAGAGATTGATGAAGAGTTTTTATTGTAGAGGGATCGCCTTAAGGAGGAGGCTACTAGTCACATTATCATATAAGCTACAATTAGGGCGAAGAGCCTGACTCGACTACGTTCTACTTCTGGACTGTTGTGGCTTAGTGCTGCAGTTTCACTTCGTAAAAGTACGCACAGAGACAAATATTTTCCATGCTACCGCTTCATAGACACCTGTATTCTTACTCAGATATCGAGAGAAGACTTATTTACTAATAATATTATGCTCATTTCCCTCCATACCTTCTAAAACGGTGATCCACCTCCGCTATGGGGTCTGTAGACTAAGCCCTCCTGCAAGAAGCATGGGGATCGACAAGCAAACGTAGAGAAAACGACTAGACATGTGAGTTGAAACACCGTTATGCAACTGCTAATATGGCTAACATTTCGAGCGACTCCAGGGCTGCCGATGATCTTACCCCCACTCCTTCTAATTATCCTGCCCCCTTGCGATAATAATGATAGACTCCCTAGAATGAACACCTACATATATCACAGCGCAGAACATCTCGAGGTTAGCATACAATAATATGGAGGGACAAATATCAGCACTCTGAACCTAGGTAGGCAATTGTGTTGAAATATTATGTTGTGAATACTACTGCTGCTCGGTGTGATACTGGCGGAACTAGAAATATGGCCTAAACTGAATTTTTTCACACCAGGTCTTTGATGAAATGCAAAAAGTACGGGTCTAGCGCCACTTGACTCTATCGCAGTATTTCAGCAGTATTATTATTACGGCTTCATGATGTCTTCGTAGAAGATGCTGGCTATGGCAACCTGGGAAAGATACCCCTCTGCGGCTTTTCTGAAACAGAAGCATTCGAAGCAGGCAATGTATCATTCTGCTATGCTACAAAACATGGCCTGAATGAGGAACCGGAAGTTGTATACAGGCAAGGGTCTGAATGCCCTCACTTCCCTGAAATACTCCTACTAGTCGCACAACAATGAAGGTCTAATATCGTATGCCCATGAAGCGATCCCTGACACATTCATTGTTACTACCAGATATCAGGCTATCATGAGTAAACGCAGGTCTTTCTTAGCTACTGTATTCGAGTTCCCTGTCCGTCCTTGTATTCTTACGCTTTTTCCAATAGGGGCATCTGGACTGAACAAAAGATAATGGTGCTTGTGGGTTCTACAGGGGCCATTCGCTCCACTGAGTTGTATTGCGTACGGTATTCATATTCACATTTCAACGAAGATATCTATAGAATTTTCTCGCTTCGAATCAAGAGTATCGCAGAGAGCGGGGAAGTCTTAACTCCGAGCTGCTGTGGTTTCACGTCAAGATCAATTATAGGCCGATTAGTAACTGAATCAGTAAAACGAGCGATCCATCCGAGCATGAATAGCGACGGTTACACTAGTCAGTGTCACGTTACTTACCTAGATGCTTTAGGGAGTGAGGGGCGGAGAGGAGTATTAAAGAAAAAAAAAAAGATAAAAAAACCAAAACGAGAATCAGAATAAAGGGTGCGACTAGGGGTTAGTGTATGCTACCATCGCGCGGTGCCTGGAGCACTAAACAACGGTGAGCGGCATTAAGTATCTAGCCCCTTGTTTCTAAGTCTCTGCCTACTCGAGCTACTAACTACAACAAGCCCCCCCTAAAACAAAAAAGACTCGTGACACTTTACGTATTAGTTGTGGCTTGTAAAACTTATAGATTATTCGGAAGTGTATATAGGACTATGAAGGTTAATTGCAACACACCAGTTCGACTTTGTGAGATTGAGCCTTAGGTGGTTATTGCGCGACAATAAGGAGCCTTACGTAAGAGTCGACAACTTAAGCATTGCCGAGCGCGGGACTTAGTAGCACGCGGCATACCAAGCTGGGTAAGTAGCGTCTTACGGCGTCTTAGTGGACGGGAACAGGGATCGGCACATGGACAACCGCAAGGATCAATGACGTAGACAAGCGACTTGGCAGGGCCGCAAACTTTTCTACTGCTCCGTGACCGACCTCCTCGCAGACGAGATATTTTTTTTGAGCCGCTAACCTTAGTCAGATCCACAACCTTCCCCTCTTACTATTAGTGTAAATCTGACTGCACTTACAGACAGGGGACCAACATAGCGATATGCAGCGGGTAGGAACAGCAACCCTGTTCTCGGATTTCTAATCTACCGCCCATACTGTATGATTCGCATCGGGGGTTTTATTCTTGTCATCGGGTGTTATCGTTGTACGACATATGTATGCACCATGTTGCGGTGAGTGCATCCGGATGACGTTGGCTAGGGATGAGCGCGAATTTCAACACAATTCCTCGAGCCATGGTATGCAATTGGGCCCCTTGGGTGTATACAGTAAGAGGCTGCAAATACTAAGTAATTATAGGAATACCAACAGCCCACTACTAGTAGTTTATTTTCCATGTGATGTTTTGAACAAGTCGCAATGTGACTAAGTAGACTTCACTCCTGACTCCTGTCGTGTGCTACTTACTGTATGTAAGTAATACAGGTAGGTAAGTATGGAGAAGAGCGATGGCAAGCTGTCTTGTGTGGAGGTGGGCAGCCACTCCGGACAATCGAAAACTCTTCGTGGGGAGCCCATTGTTATAGTTTCAAGAATGCGAGCTGCATGCGTCTTTTATACGCACCTCCGGGGGTTTGACTATTAGTTCGATACCTGTCCCCATTACTCAAAAAAGAACGCGATTATAAGGTGGTTATACTTTGTGTATATTTACCACGCCTCGACTATAGACTGGTATATCTCAAGTCACGCGTATTAGGCTAACAGGAAAGAGGTGGACAGAGTCGTGCCTATTGTGTCTATTGTAAGCATACATGTAAGTAAGTATGTCCCGTATGTAGAGGCGGTGTTTATGACGAAGACAATGAATGACGTAGTGGCTCACGTACGACGTGCTTCGCCGTTGTTACTCTGGATGAGAAGACGCTAAGTTATTTAAAGCGGGGCTAAGTGGAAACTCGGCCTTCGTTCGTTCTTTCTTGCAACATCCTCGCAGCATTCATCCTTGGAAGTAAAGTGGTGAGATCGATCGACTACCTAATAGTACACTACCCTTGTTCTAACTAAATTGGTAGGCTCGGACCCGTAGTGCTGGTCCGCGCCGTCGAAACGTCGTGCATCGTCGTTGCTCTCTACACCACTTACAGTAGACACTACCTCTAGCTTGGACAACTTAGATCTCGGCCATAGCGACAACTGTGGGACGGCAAACTGATTCCAAGTTCCTTCACCCGCTTTTTTTGTGTACATCATCGCCTCTTGTATAAGTCCGAGTGCTCATCTTACCCTTTCCACCCCATGCAGAGCTGGCCAAGGGGTGCCACTACTGCACGAATACCAGCATACTTTTTGCGGCCGTACGTATTATGCACAGCATTTCGAAGTAGAAACTGGACACAAGCCCACACCGCACTGCATCGCCATCGTCGTATTAATAGCCCATATTTCCCGGACCACAGTCCCCAAACTTTCCCAGATTATTCCCCTGATTCCCCAGGCCCTCCCCCCTCCCCCTTCCCCAACTCTCTCCGCACTCTGCTCCTCCTTGCAGGAGACCATACCACAGCAATCGCTGATGCGTTGGTGACGGCTACTCACCATTTATACTCGCATACTGGAGTCCCTTCGTCTATCATAACCGTCACAGCGCCAGCGTCATCGGCGAGATGGCGACGGCCCAGGAAAAGTCGCCGGGCAACTCTACCCCGGGCGGAAACAGCTCCACTTCTGATGACCACAACGTAGCAAAGGACCTCCGCGCACACGAGGCCAAGAAACAAGAGGCCAGAGAGCAGACTGGCAAGAGGGAATTGAAAGAGGAAGAATGCGAAGATGAGCTGGGCTTCGCCTTCTCGGAAAAGAAGAAATGGTGGATATTGACTGTCATCTTCCTCGTCCAGACTTCCATGAACTTCAACACATCGCTTTATTCCAACGGTCTGGTGGGTATCTCGGAGAGATTCAATGTCAGCGAACAGGCTGCTCGTGTCGGAGCTGCCATTTATCTCATCACATATGCCTTTGGCTGCGAGCTGTGGGCTCCGTGGTCGGAGGAATTCGGCCGCAAGCCTATCCTACAGCTCTCGCTCTTCCTCACCAACATATTCAACTTGCCCGTTGTCTTGGCTCCCAACTTTGGGTGTCTCCTCGCCGGTAGAGCACTGGGTGGTCTATCCACCGCTGGTGGCAGTGTAACTCTTGGTATGATTGCCGATCTATACGAAGCTGACCGGCAACAATATGCCGTTGCATACATGTGAGTGTTCCTTCGAATAAATAGCTTGCCTCGCAGCCCTAACGGTGTGCCTCGCAGTGTGTTCTCCTCGGTCGGTGGTTCAGTGCTCGGCCCCATTGTCGGAGGCTTCGTCGAGATCTTGGCACCTGATCAAGCCTGGAAATGGTGTATTTGGATTCAGCTTATCTTCGGCGCTTTTGTTCAAGTTCTCCACCTTTTCACTGTCCCAGAGACGCGAACAACTGTCATGATGAATAAGATTGCCCAAAAGCGAAGAAAGTCCGGCGAGGAAGTCTATGGTCCCGATGAGATCGAATCATTCTGGCAACGCTTTACTGTCAAGGAGCTTATCTACACTTGGATGCGACCGTTCCGCATGTTCTTGACTGAACCTATTGTGCTTTCCCTGTCGCTGCTCTCTGGTTTCTCCGACGCCCTTATCTTTGTCCAGATTCAGTCTCTCGGCCTCGTCTTCAAGCAATGGGATTTCAACAGCTGGCAGATTGGCCTCGCCTTCGTGGGCTTTGGCGTGGGTTACCTGCTCGCATGGCTCATCTTTATTCCATCTTTTAGCCGCAACAAGAAGCGAAGAGAGAAGCATCCCGAGGACGAACACGCTCAGTACGAGTCGAGGATGTATCTCTTACTGTGGTTGGCTCCAATGCTGCCTATTGGTCTTCTCATCTTCGCCTTTGTCAGTGCCGGACCCCCACTCCATTGGATTGGTCCGATTATCGCTACTGCCATCATTGGTATCGCCAACTACGCCATCTACATGGCTACCATCGACTACATGATCTGCGCTTACGGTCCTTACTCAGCCTCAGCGACTGGTGGCAACGGTTGGGCTCGAGACTTCTTGGCCGGTGTACTTACAGTCCCCGCTACTCCGTTCTACACGAATATCGGGCGGGCCCAGCATAAGAATTTTGAATACCCCTCTCTCATCCTGTTTGCCATCTCGGTCGTTTTGGTTGCAGCTGTCTACTGGGTGTACTGGAAGGGCCCTGTTCTCCGCAAGCGATCTCCATTCGCGCAGAGCTTGGCACAAGGTACAGCCGAAGTATTAGGTCGCCGCGTAAGTAATGCTACGCGTCGCTCCAGCACAGCTGGTTATCCCAACCATCCGCCAACTGTTGCTGGTGCCGCTGGTGAACCAGACATTGAGCACGCGGCTGCGATCTCGCCGGCATCCAAAACCCCGAACCGCCCAAGGTTCGGCCCCGAATCCAGACGCAGCTCGTACGAAGCCAGCCACCACGCGACGTCGCGCCGCCAGAGCCGGAATGCGTCGCGCAATGCATCCCGAAACCCCAGCCGGAGGAACAGTCTGGATGAAGCTGAAGATGAGCTGGGTGATATGAATGCAGAAGCGGTTAACAACCGACTCAGAAATCATTTGACTACGATCCCATCCGTGCAGGATCAGAATTACTAGGTTAGCAGTGCGGCACCCGGTGCTATCAGCGTTGTTCGTATATACAAATAATTGTAAAGTGTACTATAACTGAATAGAATCACATCAAAATTACCTGCGCTTGACACTATGGGGATTCATAAAATGGCCCATAGCCAATTGCATATCTGAGGGCCCTTTAGATTTAACTGCTGCTGTACAATCGCTTATTGGCGATAAAAATATGATGATCATAGGAGCGGATCAAACGGACCGTAAGAGATTACGTTTCATAAGAGAAACACGGCATCAGCTCATATAGGTCCGATACATTAAGCTCATACCCTACAGAGTGAGCTGATCTCACTTCCAAGTTGTTTTCCGACGTTTGAGCATCCCTGGATGATTGCAGACTCCAGCCATCACCATCACACAAAATGGAAACATTAGTTATGATATAATTTTACTATTATTGAGATATTATGTTTTTTGCCCAAGTCTCGTACAGCCATAACACCACAGGTCACACTCTGTTGCTTCCCCATTCCTCTTCCCATTGATAGTTTAATTACCACGTCATCAAAATACACTTTGCGCTGCGCCAACCCTTTCCTCCATACCCGTCACATTAACGCCTAGCCGAAACCTGATGCTTGGGATTGGGGGGGGGGGCCTTATTCAGGCCGCGCGGACTCCTCGCTCGCGGACATGACCACGGGACCGGGCAGGGCGCTCAGCGGGCCGTTGAGCTGACAGTACGTCGGCTGGAACTTGCCCATCTGCAGACAGCTCAGGTACGCGTTCGGGTTGTTCGACCATACCCGGGCCACGGTGAGCTGGTGCGTTGCGTCGAGACCCGCGCTAT